>JASVER010000063.1:4569082-4597886 GCA_030449065.1 Oceanodroma leucorhoa
TCTCAAGATAAAGATATTTCTCCAGGGAAAAATGTATCAAAGCTGCAGGTCTGACTTCATGGGCAATCCTGATAAATCTGCTTGGTGTTCATACATAATAGAGGAAAAGCAAATTAGAATGAAAGCAAGCTTCCTTTTCAAGCTTTCCAAAGGAATGAGTTTATTTAAGAAAAAAAAAAAAAAAAGTTGAACCAAGAGGAGGATTTTATAAATGGTGTACAACTCTTTAAGCAAAACTCTTTGAAATTTAAAAACCAAACAAACATAGCAAGTATTTGTCAGTGGATTATGGGGCACTTATTGACTCCTACAGTGGTTCCCACACTTCCCAGGGTCACACTTAAATAGTCTCCCCTCACATCTGCTCCAGCCCCTCCAGATATARCTGACAAATCCTGACATCCAGACTTTCCCACTATAATTACTGTGTGCTGAACTTATCAATTATTCAATCAATAACCTGTAAGATGTGTATCCCCCTATATCTATTTGCAGAATCTTTCTTTCCCCCCTGTCACTGTGACCTTGCTCAATGGAACAGAACATGGTGAAGCTTTTGGGTTCTTTGCTTCTAGGTTTTATTTCAGGAATTAAATGAGGACACCTGCCTATGTTTCAAGGGCAGCTAAGCCTCTTACTTGTTTACGTTCTTAAGTTGTAGAGAGAAATTATGTAAATATGAGCCCTGAAACTTGCTCCTAATTTCAACAGGACTGTGCTTATTTTTTGCAAATATTCCCAGGGAAGCAAAGGAAGCTGTAACACAGGCACTCAAAGAAATCTTTGCAACACTATGGTCACCACCAACAGATGAACGAATAACTGAGGTATCCACTGAGGCATTTGSAGTCCTTAGCATCTGAACATCAAACTTGTATAGTCCCTCTTCAAGTGCACTAGAACTGGTCACCTTATCATATGGCTGAGAGATCAGTGATTTATTTTAAGATGCTGTGGAGTATGGGTATCACTAACAAATCAAATGCCTTGTAACACTTCATATAAACCACATAGCGCTCAAAAAATAGCTTCCCAAATTTCAGTGTATTTCTCATGTCTTTGTATACAACCTGTGACTCAAAACTACCTCTTGCATTGCTTCTGCTGGTCAGGATGGCGAGCATGCTTTATACGGTGTTTATCAGGATCAGACCCATAGTATTTTCTCTTACACTGAGATAAAATATTTTACCTCCACAGATAAAAAACAGTACTCCAGAACTGTTAGGAACACTGTGAATGAAAACTGTGAAACACAGAATTTAGTTGAAAGTTCCATTTCAACTAACTTGTTATTTTTCCACTTTCAAGGATAATCAAACCAGATTTGAATGTAGTTTTTCCCCTCTCTTTTATTTACATTTTTGGKTTTGGTTTTGGTTTTTTTTTCCCCATTCCCCCTTCCACCACCACACTAGGGAATGAGAGAAAACACTTTAAAAAAAGCCTACTCTTTTTTTCTTTGAAGAAAGATTATTATTCAAATAACTTCTGAAAAGCAGCTTCAAATTGAATTTCTTCATTTTACTTTTGCGATCCCACATATTTAGTCATTGGCTTAGAATTACAGCCAAACCCCATGGAATTATTTCTGCAAATTAAAGAAAGCGGAGCGCCCTAGCTGAATCTTCTATATGTTTCTTACAGCCGCCACTCGACGCTTATCTGGAACTCTGCTGCGTGAAGACCCGAGCTCACTCCAGCAGAACTTACCACGCTGTTTCTCCTGGTGTAGGTGTGCCGGTGAGCTGTGTCCCGGCCCCGCAGCCCCGGCCCCGCAGCCCCGGCCCCGCAGCCCCGGCCCCGCAGCCCCGGCCCCGCGGCGGGAGCTGTCCAGCAAGGGCCGGGCCAGGGGCTGCGCGGCGCTTCCCGGCACCGAGCGGCTTCTCCGCCAGCAGAACAGCCAGGGATGCCCCGACAGCCAACAAAATGCTGCTTTGCTGKTTTATACCAGGCGAAAATCGGGGACTGTTTGTTTTCATCTCCTGTAAATTTTAATAGAGTTGCATCAAGCTCCCAAAGCAAGAAGCTGTGTAAGGGAAATGATGTGTGATGAGTCACTCTCTGCTTTATGAGCATAAACATACGCGCAGACACGTACATTTATGGCCTCGGTGTTTGTGCTGAACAAATGTACTGCAGCCCGTGATACCCTTGCTTCAGGTGCAGAGTGGATGCCTCTTGCACCTTAAACCGTTCCTGAAAAGGAAGGGTTCACCTGCACAGGCCACCACGGGAAATACGGTTCTGTTTACCTTTCTGTAAAACTCTGTGTAATTATACTATAGGTTTTTAAAGGCTTCACTGTGTCTCACATGTTAAACGASTATCTGAAGAAACGATCTCAATCTTTCTACAGTACCTTTTTTCCCCCAGAAGCTGTCCTAGGTTTTAGGACCCTTTCCATCTCACCTCCCGCTGGTAAGCCATTAAGCTTAAGACCAAAACACAACACATCTGCGCCACTTATTGTGTAAAAAGATAAGGGATAACTATATATGAGGGATCAATTATTTGGCTGTAATTCAGCAAAGTACTGAGTCATGCACCAAAATTTAAATGTACATGTTCTCTTGGGATTACTTATATACTTAAAGTTGGGCACACGCATAAGCAGTTTGTTGAATCAGGGCCTAACATGGCATGCTATTGCTCAGTATAAATTATACTTTAAAGCTCATTCTAGAGCACCATGGTAAAATAAATCTTTATCTTAGCTACTTAGTACTAATGAAAAACAATATTATTGGTACTTTTCCTATAGCAATTCACTTAAAGAGAAAYGTTGTACAATTACAGAGAATGGCTAACCATGCTTCTTGATCAACCTGATAATTAATAGGAATAGAGAAAAAGCCCTGTATTTCTGAGTGCTGATCAGGCAGCAAAGGCACTCCAAACATCTGAAGAAAAAACAGTTTGTTAATTGCTGTCTAGACAGTTTATTGCTGCAATAAGATCAAAACACAGAATACTGAGGTTTGTGGTATGAATCATGCAGACTAAACAATTGTTTTATTGCATTTACAGAGCACTTGATTTATAATGCAGACAGCTTGGTAATAAAATTCCTCCATTGTATATCCTGAATAATTTCACCTCTTTTCACATCTCTCTGTTTTAATTCTATATCAAGATGTTTTAAAAATGTCCGGATGGAGGGGGAATTACTGTCACATATATATAAGGTTACTTATCTCGGGTCTCTGTTATATCATCACTAAGCATACAGCATTCAGCTGAGCCTTGATCAGCTGATGGTATTGTGGATACACTGAAGAACAGATTTATTGGGCTGCAGTCTGCAGTGAGTGCACTAAAGGAAAAGTAAGACTGTCCCATTGCAAGAGGTTTCATTCCACTTCACATTCAGCCAAAAGGGATCAATCAGGCAAGTGACTTTTTTTTTCCTTAACTTTATTACTCTACAAAWTTTTTTTTTACTGAGAAGAAAGATTCATCTGCTTGCTTCTGTGGTTACCTTTGAGGTTTAAGGGGAGTTTTTCTGGGAACCAAGAAACTTTTGGGATGATGCAAATTCCTCTTGTCTTTATTGAGCGCTGAGCTGGGCTAAGGCAATAGTTGCATGAAATCTGAGTCGGTGCAAAGTGCCAACTTTCCCTGGGAGCATAAAGTGATGTTGCCTGTGTTTTTGTATAACACAACTTTGCATTTTTGTCATTTCCTAGTTTTGACCAATTACGATCATCCCAATATCCATGAAGAGCAAAGAAATAATAGATCAGATTGTAGTTCTGGAGCAAAACTAAACCAGAGACCTAAAGCTTGAGAATCCTAATTTCACAAATTACAGACTGCAATCCTGGTCCCGTTCAATACAGTGGAAATATTGCCATTGACTTCATTGGGTCACTGTTGCACCTACAAATTCAATKAACCGTTTCTTGATAAATCTGACAGTGCTGGGGTAAAGCAGGATGGTATTTGTCACTTTATAAACACCTGTTTACATAAGATTTTGAAATAAAAGTTGTTTGGGTAAGTTTAGATAAATGTCGTTGACTCAACGTTGGGGAAAAAATATCCTTCTGCAGGGATATCCCCCCRATTAAGAAGATCTGTGCTGTCTCATTGTAATATCTTAACATGAATACCACCACTATAGTCGTACTTCAACTTAAGCTCTTTAAAAGGGCAGGCCTACCTGGCCTGACTGATAAAATATGTCTGAAGTGGAGGTATCTTTGCACATATGCACACTTGGCTTCACCAGTAAAAGTTGATATCCCTCATGATCAAATGAAATTATTCTCAAAATAGCACTAGGTCTGTATCAAGACTGTTCCACCCACAAAGCTGCAGTATGGACTCCTCGTTATCTCCTGGTACAGACTGCGCTCCACAGAAATGACAGAAAATACTCTGGTACAAATTTTTACTCCTGCTGCCCACCTTCATGGTGTGTGGAAATCAGTCCTGGCTCTCTAAAATCTCCAAGTATTACATTGCCTGTCAGCTTTGTAATTATTCTTGCAGCTCTGCAGGAAGACCAGAGTGGCTCCATTTCAAGTTGCATCTGGAGCTCCAGCTTCCACCTCGGGCAGAACTAACCTTGCTGAATGGCCACAGCACACGAAGAGCCAAATTTGCAGGCAGAGATGGTCCCTGGGAAGTGCAGAGGCAGGAGTGTGTTGCAGAGGAAGAGCGCTGAAGGAAGGAGCCAACGTGAGTAAAGGTAGGACTCTGGATACCAACCTGGATAGTGTCTGTCTTGTGACCAGTCCTACAGGCTTTGTGTTTCTGGAAAGCAGGAATCTCCGCAGCACACTCAAATGAGGGGCCTGTTGAAGGCTGGAGTGTGAGCTGATGTGCTTTCRGAAGAGACGTACAGGTTCTTGGAGACCCAGACAAATTCAGACACACAACCCAGTGAAGAAGGGAAAGACATTCAGGCAGATACTCTGTTCCCCAGAATACCACCTCCACAGTCCTCTATTCTTTCTTCTCTAAATGACAGASAAACAAATATAGGCAGAGAACAAAAAAGTACCTTTTTAAATAGCTGGCTTATTTTAAAAATAGGTAGTGATAGTCTTAGACAAAAGCAAATACTAAAAGCCACCATGATAGGGCAGGGCAAGACAGGCAAACGGGCTTCTAGCAACATAAATCAATGCCTTGTGAACAGAGAGATGCTGACAAGAATACCTGAGATGTAAACAGAATTCAGCAATCTTGCAAGCAATCCAGGAACTGATCATTTAGACTTAGAGATTCTCATGAATAAAATTGTAAAGTAAATCTATAACATTAATATCAATAATGCAGAACTATAGTTTTCCAGTTTTGAGATAAATAAAACCAGATAAATTATTTGGCTACTTTCTATCAAAAGAAAGAATCTGTTGCTGCCTGAGAGGATTTGGCATTCAATTAGCTGGTGGAAGTTGAGTAAATATTTCTAGAAAGAGTGCCTTGTTTCCTTGTGGTAATACACTGGTCCACACCACTCAAGTGATATAGCTACCAGAGCTTTTTGATACCAATTCAGGCAGTTTTCTCCTCTGCATCTCTAACGTTTCACGTGTAACACTATGTCAGTCACGAGCACATTAAGCAAAATTTGTGGTACCGTTCCTGCACATGTTACCCAAGACGCCCTACAGTCCATCCCCTACTGCAGAGGACCTACCAGACAGCCCTCACCCACCCCACCAGGAATGGCCAAAATGCACTGACAAGAGTCACGGTATTCTTATGAAGAACTTGAAGAGAAAATGATGGGAATTTGTTTTGCCCACTTTTCAGTCTAATTTTGGCTTACTGATCCTGATGGCCTTGAGTGTGTTATTCTAGAGAACGACTTCCCCCACCTGCTCACAGTGTGAACCCAGGCAGGAGGGCGGCAGAGCTGATGTGTTCTCTGGTCCAAAACTGTCCTCAGGACAAAAGAGCAGAGGAATTTATGGTGAGGAAAGGCAGAGTGAGAGAAAGATTATGTCTAGGGAAAGGCACCAAAATGTTGTAGATACTGTGAGCAACAACTGTAGGTGTTGAAAGGCGTTATGGACCAAAGACCCAGGGGGTTATAGCACGACAGGCAGTGTGTGACAGCCGGTGCTCCTCTGGCAAAGCACCTTCTCTCCCATCAGTGCAACACAAGCTGTTACAAGCACACGTACTCGGGGGCAGGCTGCCCTTCATGCTTTCTTTTACACAGCTTTAAATGCTGTTAGAAGTATTTCTGTCATTTATTGCTACTCAATAAAGTTTTATCTTGTGAAAGTCATGATTTATTTACTTCATCTTGCAGAACAGACATGTGCGCTCTCCCACATCAGCACCCCTTTACCAGATTCATAAAATGTGTTAACAATTCATTTAAAATTCATATACAAGCCAAGTACTGTTCCTTCACAAAGCTGCACCAGGTAATATAAAGCAGCACGYGCCCTGACATATGGCACATTGTCAACGTATGCTCTTAAGGTCTCCCTCAGCTGTAAGTACTTCACTGTGCTTTTGTAATTGCTCTTGGGTCAAGCCAGTCAAACAGCATCTTTCCATTTTCCAGTTACCACCGAGATTTTGCTGATTTTCCYTCTCAGCTACCAGGAAAACACAGATTGTGAGAATACTTGGTTTAGAGAGGGACTGGTCAAAAATTTATCTCCAGCCTGTTTATCAACTGCCTGTTTAACGGGGGGCTTTCACCTGCTCAGACAAGATGCAGCTTTTTGCTGGTCTATGTGTGAGTTAAGCAAGCAAAAAGGTAAGGTGAGAATCAAAATGTGTGTCCCTCTGGGAAAATCATCTTTGCCTGTAGCTCTTTCAACAGTCCTCCTTCTGAAAGGTGCAATCATCATGTGGCTTCGGTGACCTTTTACTAATGGCTGTGAAATATCTCTGGTTGTTCCTTTTCCCCAGTATATTCAGTTTTATTACAGCATAGCTGCTCMCAGCACCGATATTTTCATTTTCCAGCACCAAAGGATCCTGGCTCTGAACCTGACCCAGGAACATCTCACCTCCAGGCTCCTCGCAGCAAGATGCCCCACTTTCAACCTCGTCCAGGCAAAGATTTATGGGAACACAACCTCAGTCTTCGTCATCCTCCAGTATCTCACAATATTTGCATAATTTCCAACCCAACAAGACGAGAGGGATCTGCAGTGTCCCTGCAGTGTGCTTTTCCCTTCTATTCCTATTTTAACAGGGCCGYGCGCTGGGAAAGACAGCCTGATATTTGTGAATTCCAGAGGGAAAACTATTGGCAATTTTGTGCTGACCTAAACAGTAACRATACAATTTTGGGGTGTAGACAGGACCCAAGGGTGTGCTTCAGGCCCTAACTGTCCTTCAAATGAGCACCCAGCTGGGCAGCTCTGCTCCGTGTGAAGTTMGGAAGAGTCCTTGCTGCATTCCTCACAATGTTGCTACACACATTTGTGCAATATTTGGCTTATTTGTGCAACATAATTAATGAAACATGTCTCATTGGCACCAGCATCCCTAGGGACCCTAAAGCAAATGGGAGCCTTTGAAGCCTTAAAGGGTCTTAAAAGTAGAAAATATTTACCACAAGTTTATTAAACCAAGCTTTACTGGTAATAAATTAGCAGCCTGTAGACATGCCCTTTTCTTGAGGATCTGACATTAATCTTTTAGAAAAATACAGTAATGATTTACAATTTTCATAGCACCTTTCAATCTTTCCATTCACAAGCTGCCGATGCACTTTGCTACCAAAACTTCTAAGTTTGGTAAGGTGTCCTTTCCTGAGGCAGGTCCTCYGCAGAAAACAGCAATGAGTCGAGGGACTCCTGCCCATACGCACTTCTCAGAAAGTCCATGAACAACATCAAGCCTTATATAGCACTTACAGGCGCATGTGAGCAAAACCCTACATATAAGACCATCATGTTATTCCTTTTCCCGTAGCCACTGATCCATGACGCTGGAAGTATTTTAAAGACATTGACCCAGAGTCTCAGTAATTGAGCTGGGGGTGGCTGATAGGTCCATTCTGTCCCTACATCTGCAGTTTAGGTTATGTGATCTTACCGTGCTGTTTGAAAACCACAGAATGCTGGGGGGGGGGGTGTTATGGATTTGCACATACCTTACACTGCACCATTGTATGGTAAATTATATTGGAGCCTCTCCTGAGCTCATTAACAAAAGCCTATTGTTTGAGGGTGTTATATATCCCACGTGCTCTGCCTGGGAGTTACACTTGTATCAGGAAAGTGTTGGCGAGTTCACATGAGAACTGTTTTCTAGTATTTCTGTTTGGATTTTTAATGACATTTGTGCAGGTGCACAGCTTAAAAAAGGGTTCTTTTCTCAGTCTACAGAGTTGTTCCAAAATTCAGCTGGAGCAACAGCCATTCCYAGCAATGATTTTTAGCAGTGATTTCAAAATTTTGTGTCGCATCACCTAGTATTACTCAGTTTTATTTATTAAGGGCGTGTTCGGGTGTATTTCCATTATTTAATGGAAATCTATTATATGGGTGGGAGATAGCTTGCACAGTTCAGTGAGAGCTAAATCAAGTCCAAGGCAGTTGCACTTGAGGATGTGTGCAGATATTCAGACGTTCATCTTTTCGGTGTAAATGCTGTCTTAAGTTAATAAACAATTTAGTTTTATTGCAGGATCAAGCCTTATGTGCCAAGCAGTATRTTCCTCACTGTATTTGACATAACCTGATAACTACCCAATAGGTCTAAAACCTGTGGACCGAACTGTGGCATCTGTGACCACATGACAGAAAGGGCTKGGTGACAGAAAGGGCTTAGAGTGTTCTTGCCCCRTTACACCTTTCCCAGTTCCCATCCCAAGCTGGCTCTCCATTCTTTTGTGTGTGTGTGTGGTTTTTAAGCTGGATCAGTTCCCTGAACTGGATGACAGACTGATTTCACAACTAGATGGGCCAGCACAGGAAGGACTGTGGTGCATGGAAGAAGCAACGTGGAGGGAGTCCTGGATTGTTGGAAACCACAATTGCCTCAAAACTCGCCGTAACATGAATCCGCAGATAAGGTTAGTCATAGCCTGCGATGTGCAGCTGACGACTGACCCCATGGGAGAATCGCTTCCCAGCAGCRTTGTGCAAGGGGGTGATACTCTCTGTCTTCCTAAATCCCGGAGGGCTGAAGCTTATTTGTACAACAAACAAGGCCCGGTTGGAGTTTACCATGCAGAATTGTCCCTSTCTAATATAATTCAGCTGTGTATGTATTCCATTGAAAAGAAAATATAGCTATGACTTCTACTAGGTTCCTTCATCAGTGGCCATTACATTAGTGCTAAATGTTCATTTGACTTATATGTGTTAAACGAAGTGCATTGGGCAGGATTCTGAATAAATGCAAATCAGAGGTGAATCATCTAAAATATTTGGAGCTACAGGCACAAGCAGGATCCGAGTCAAGCCACTTGTCCTAGTTTCTGTCACACAAACACTAACCCTTTATAAATCATTAATTTCCAGACTGTTTATTATCCGGGGGAAGTAACAAAACAGTAGTATCACATAACACATCCTAAGAATGCCTTGTTCATTTTAAGAGCAAATAAAACTAAATAGCACCAAGTTGTTAGTGATGCAGCCTACGAGACCAAGCAGAAACACAAAAAAGGGACCTTAATCAGGCTGAGGCCACAAAATAAACAGGGGAATGGGTAAAAAAAGAAAAAAAAAAAAAGGTCGGAGAAGAGTGGTTTCACATAGACTATCCTCACATAGATATTTTTTGTTYACTACCACGTGGAATTGTCTCTGCTCATTACATGGTGGGATTTTCACCGGGGATGCCGCAGCAGTGCTACTGGAGTGTGAATGGTTTCCACAGCTGCTGCTGCTGTTACCCTTAGCCACCTTTCTCACAGGAATAATTTAACACCTATCCACAGGCAGAGAAAAGAGCAGAGCCACCGTTTCAAAAAAAAATCATCAAAATTAATTACTCCGTCGAGAAAGCAAACTTTTTGTTGTTTTGTTAGCACGGCCCCTCCTCTAATGTGTTTGTCATATGTTGCCCAGGAGCCGCTTGTGATGAGGTACTGACATTAATTCCCATCTGAAGATGAGGCAGAGAAAGAGCAAGAGTGATGTTTATCTTTGCTACGACTTCACTGAAGTTCACCTTTCCATGCAGCACCGGCTCTGGGGCGCAGAGCAGATCCCGCCGTGGGGAGAGGATGCCACAACCCACAGACACTGCCAAGGCATGAAAATTCAATCATGCACCTTGGTCCAAAGTATCATGACAGAGTCGCAAGTAGGAAGATGAGAGTCAGATAAAATAGGTGGAAATTCCAATTTGTTTTGTACCCGTTCAATGGATAGCGCTGACAGCTGAGAAATGCACAGTTATTTATTCCTTGCAGGTTTGCTCATACAGCAATGCCAGAAACCGGACTGTTTCAGTACTGTCGAACCTCACCAGCACAAAACGTATTGGCTTTTAGTCAATTTAGCTTAAATCACTTCCCACTTTCACTAGTAAAAAGTCCTTTTCTGACCAATGTTACTGAGTTTATATTGAGCTGGCTTTTTTGCTGGCCTTATTTGTCAGTAAAGTATCGTACTTCTAAAAGCGATGTTAGCAAAACTGTAATCCAGGCCTCACACATTATTTTGGTCCAGATGATATTTATTTTAATCTCTTAAGGTTCTAAAATACTATATATTTACAGTTGCCTTTAAAGTTATTGTTAGTTACAAAATATTAGAAACATAGTTTCATCTATAAAATGCATAATTAAATTAATTTTTACCATACTTTTTTTACATCACACAGGAAATATTTTAGTCTGATKAATACCATGGACATATAATTAGTACTTTATACCATAAACTAGATTATAACTTACACTGTCCACCCTGGCTCCAGAAATCCTTGCAGATTTTCATTCAATTGCTGCATTTCATCTGGATGAAAGCATTTGAATTCAATTATTATTATTCAGTGTGGATTTGTGCCATTATATAGGTTAGATGTGGTAGTAGTTTTAAAACAGAAGTTTAGTGGAAGTCTCAAATTAGGCATGTGCATCTATATTTAGGCATCTACCAGATTTTAAATGCTGAACATCTGATTTTTCTAGCTGAGATTTGCTTAAGTTAGGGTTTAATGGGAATCARGACTGGAAGATATAAGTAAAGGGAAACTAATTTTGAGGTATTTCTGAATTTCAATGGGAATTGGGCACCTGACCTGCTCAGACTCTTCTGAAAGCCCTCTTACATGCCTATCCGTACCTTTCAATGCCTAAATACCTTTCAAAATCTGGCAGGACTCTTTGGATAAATGTTTAGCAGTAAACCCAATAAAATCTCCTTGTTCTCTTTGATTTGTTCTTTCCACCRCCTGAAAAACTTTTAGATATTTTTGGCACCGAGACATCCCTTGAGGTAGATCTGCCCTTTTTAATTTTAGCTGAAGATAAGTTAGATGTGGTTGCAATTTAAAGCCGTTTTTAAAATGGGATCCTGGAATTAGCCATGTGCTTCTATATTTAGGCATCTCCCAGATTTAAACACCAAACGCCCGGTCGGGGGATTGATCTTCTGCGGTTCCTCGCTCCAGCCGCGGGCTCTGCCGGGCGCGCAGCCTCCGCGGCGGCTGCTGCAGGAAGCAGAGGCAGGCCATTTATTCTCCTATTACAGGGCCATTCCTGTGTTTATACCATCTTGTTTAGCTTACTCCTAATGCACATCCTAAGACGTACCTCTAATACACATCCTAAGACATGTTTATGAAAATTCTTTATAAGCAAAATATTTTACTTCCATTGAGTAAGTTCAGATACAGAACAGCCTCAGTGCTACATGCTGGTTCAACTGCACTCTTGCTCTCTCCCTGTGCATCTTTTATTTAAAAATTCAGYCTTCAGCCCACCCACATTACCACAGCAAGACCCAATAATTGTAACATATGGATTCTCGGCCAATCTTGTGCAGTTCTTGCTAACATGTTTGCAAGCAGGAATTATTCTTCRGAAGATTAAATACTACTTAGAGCTGCAGAAGATAAGTTGTTATCTGGAGAACCAGCAACTGGGGTTTGGACTCATTTTTGGGTTTAATTCTTTAAATGCTTCTTCAGAGCAGGTACTGTATCTCTCTGTGAAGCACATATTCCCAAGGTATGATCTTCCACTGTCTGCTAATTGGGAAATCCATTACATCAAATGGGCTCAAATCAATGGCATCATTGAACTGSCTAAGCATCAAAACCATGCCTTGATTTTAAAAAGATCTTGAACATTTACAGAGCCCACTGACTCCATTTGTGGGTGCTCAGCACTTCTGAAAATCAGGCAAGAAGCTTTTAAAGATTAAACAATAGCCCGCCTCCAGCAAGAAGTAAAATCATTTAAAATTTGAAGTGAGACACATAAAAAGGGGACATGACATTCAGGAGATATTTTATTATATAAGACAGCAAATTCATAGGAAATGCTTTTTCAGTGAAGTGATTTATTGCACTGTGGGACTCACGGCCGCCAATACAAGGATTTTAAAAGTTTCGTGCACAGACCGGATGACAGAACTATCTTTGTTTAACTGCTATTGCTAATGGCATTTCTGCAAGGGTTGTTTAACCTCAGGCTTCAGGGTCTAATCTATACTCTGATTTTCAGGTCAAGATGACACCTAATGTGGTGGCTGACTRTCTTGCATGGTCTTTTACACCATCTTGCCTGAGCATGAAATGATATCCAGCATCAAAACTGGTTGTTGAATAAGATAGGCACCTTCCCATTCCCTGGTTTAGTCCCACATAGTAATTTCTACTGTCCTAAAATCAAGTTTTGGTGTTCAGACACTGCAGGAAAAGTACCATGCAAATGCCCTGCAGAGGGATTCTGTCTCTAGAAGATAGAGATGATGGGCTCTACAAGCACAGSAATAACCAGCTACTTAGATAAAAGTTTTCTTCCCTGGATGCCGCGATTTGTCCCCAGAGCCTTACTCCACATGGGCCCAATCCCACATGCCCTAATCTCAGATTCATCAGGATTCAGGTGGGTGCCGCTTCCACACCGCTGAACTCAGCCTTCTCCTGCATTATTTATGTTTATTCTTTCCTGAAAAAAAAAAAAAAAAGTGAAAATATTTTACATGCTTCTTAAACTCATAAATACAATGAATCAAAGGCAATTTGGCAAATCTGTTTTATGGCTAGAGGCCCACCGTGGATCTGCCCACTTAGTTAAACTCAATCTTGCTGAGGCATCTTTCTACCTCCAAAGAATCTGTCACTTGGAGCCAATCGATCACGGTGACGTCCCGTCCTTCCCCAGCACTAGAATGCGTGTTTCTTTTTATTTGCCCATTACCCACTTCCTGCCATCTATCTCCCTTGAGATTTCYTTTCCTTATTTTTAATACCTCTTCCAAGTTGTATCTCCACAATCTATTTACCCACTGTGATCGTCAGACTAAAACCAGAAAAAGACTGAATCTCATGTTCCCAGCAGGCTGAAATCTGATTTCCCGTGCCTGTTTTATTCACATATCACTGATAGTATCTGGAAAACTGAATATGCACTGGGTTTGGATGAATAAATTTCACATAAGAGTGAGATAAACATGACATTAGGCCTCACAGGTATTCAGAGGAAAAAAAAAAAAAAAACACCACAGAAAAAAACAGCTATTAGGCTTCAATTACCCCAAAAGCTCCAAAAGGATCTTAAAGTCCTCTGAGATTTATACATATATATATACACACACTGGATACATAAAAATACTGGAGAGAGATATATATATGTATACTGGAAATATATCTATATTTTATTTTTATATATATATATAAATACTGGAGATATATATACTGGAAATGTTCTGTTTACTTTCTGGGGGTTTGTGACCTTAGGGTGAACCCCACAGAGACCCCACATTTTCAAGCTTTTCTTTATTATCACATGTTTTAAGATTACTTTACAGATCCRCAGAAGAAAGGCTTCCCTTACAACCATTTGTTTCTCTAGGAACTTCAGTTCTAAATGAAACATCAAATATCGTGGGAGTTAGTAACCTGAAACCGAACAGTTTGTATCAAGAAACTGCCTGATATGAACRTTGAGTGCTCTGAATAGTACTCATTCATTTTCAGAAGTGCCATCAGCTGGCCATGTAATAGTAGGTTCCCAAAATTATGGAAGTTTGCATAAATATCTCCTCAAACAGGCACTAGTGAATTAAAACTTTCTTCCTCTTTTTTTGCGCATGCATGGATGGAACTYCCATCGTATTTCACAGATGACACATAATTACATGTAAGGCTTGATTAAATAAAATCAGTTTTTCTTGGATAAATGTTGAAAGTAGGGGGTAAGGTAGAAGAGAAGCTGGTGGGCCACCAGCGTTATGGGCCCAGAGCCTCAGCTGTTACCCATTACAGTGCTGCTGTCGGAGCCCACTCATACCCACCCCATCGCACCAGAGCTCCCGCCTGCACCTGAGGAACAAGCCAAAGGCTTGGAGGATGCGCGTAGGAGAAGATGCTGTTCTCTGGCTATGGAGTAATGGCACAAAGGAAGAGCTGGACATCTCACTCCTTAGGTTTTATGAAGACTAAACAGGTGAATTTATGGATGACTTTGTCCATTCCCTCTTGTATTACAGTAGTGTGCTTTGGCTAGACTGGGTGCTAGTGAGCGACTAAATCAGCACCTTCAGGATTTTTCAGTGGTGCAAATTCATTGCAGAGCCATGGCAGAAATTGGATGGGACACCCCCCCAATTTGGGGATGCCACCAGTAGCCCCCTGGGACAAGCAAACCTGGTGTTTGTGCTGTGACATGATCAAACCTTTCCTTGTTTCATGAAATTTMAAGTCCTTAAGTCTTTATTTACATGAAGACTTATTTTGGAGTCACTGCTCTGGATTAACTCTCTATAGATACCTAAGTATTTGAAAAAGCTGCTTAACCTTGGGAAACACCTCTGCAAATAGGGGGAGTGGGGTATTTTAAGAAGAAAAAAGTTATGCCCATACTATGCAAATCCATGACTTGAGGTAAATCCAGCCTAGCCCAGGAAACTGTATCCTGGGTTACTCATTCAGAGTACTTCTTCCAAGAGGCTGTTTGTTTGTGTACGGCTGCCCCAGGCTATTGCAGCAAAACTCCTTCTGCTGAAGCAACTCCATTCATACAGGCAGGACCTGAAATAACGCACAGCGAGTCAACGCGCAGCTCATCCGTATTAGCCGGTAGCTGCAGAGGTAAACCCTAACTGATCTGAATTCAGTTCTCTTTACRCACCACCTTATTAATGGAACTTAAAATATAGAGAAACAAAGCTGGAGGGAGAAATTCCCATTGTTTATATTTCCACCACACATCCAAYAGACCTCCCCCTTTTCAGGGAGAGTTACAGAATGCATTAATTGAGCTTCAGGGTGGCTGATAATTACATAATTGCAGCCTAATTTCCTCTTTCCTAGAGGTGCAGTTACATTGGTGGCAAAAAAACCTGCACAACCTTCTCAAAAGCAGAAATGCTCCTGCATACATGAGAGCTGATCCTGCTCTGTCCGGGGCTATGTTGATGAGAACCTACTAACAGAGAGAGAACTGGGTGGTGCAGGTGTCGTGGATGGCAGGAGGCTGCAGCCCATGGCTGGCGTGGTCCAGCCCCACAGACCTCCCCTCCTCGCCGGATGGACCCACAAGCATTCTTTGTGGCTGTGGTCTGAGGAAGTGATCCAGCTGAGCTAGCAACTTTTTTTTTACTGGGTTATTTTTCAGCCAGTGCARCATAAAAAGAGCAATAGAGAGGTGGGAGCACAGGCTGGTTTAGCCACGRTGCTGTTTAGTGCTAATACTCAAATGTCATCAAACTAAACGGGGAGGCTTTGGCTCTGTGAACRTGAAAACCCTGTCTAAAGACTTGGTGCCATCCTTCCTCTTCCCATCCCTGGCTGCAAACAGGGATGGCAGCAGGTAGGTATTTTGGCTCATCCCAAACTGAGAGAAAACACTGGGTCTCCAGATTGTAAACCACTTGGGCTTTGTCATCTTCTGTGTTTAAACAGTTCTGAGCATACTGACTGGTCAAAACAAATAGCAGGGGTGAATGGGGGTGGTGGACTGCTCCCTGATTATTGTAGGTGGTGATACCATTTCTAAGAGCTGCATTAGCATTCAAAACTCAAGCTATTCAGCCTTGATTTCACCAGCACTCACACTGAGTTCAGCCAACCGCTCTCTTATAAAGCCTGTCTGGGAGAACCGGCATTCAGTGTTCTGTACACAGTGGGTGAGGGTGTGCCACCACCTGAGTTCTTCTTTCATTACATCATACAGAGGTAACGCCCTGCATGATGACGTGTGATCRGGTCTTTCAACCCCAGGCAATAACTTTATACCTTCTTTGACATGGCTGTAGGGATGATAAATACACGTGCGTTTCTTAAGATTACTGCAGGTGGTCTCTGAAGGCCCGAGTTCTTCCTAAKCTTTTGCTTTTCCCAAAATAATAAAGAAGATTTCTCAGCCATCTTAAAACCTGCAGGGAGGCCTATAGCTTCAGACTCAGACTGCACCTTGAAAAGGTTTGTAGGAAACAAGTCTGCAAATGTATTTAGTGTATGAAAAATGATTTTCTAAAAAACATACAAGATGTTCTATTTCACCTAATTTTCTGTATTGATTTCTGCGGCATCATCTTCTTTCTTCTCTTTTTCTTCTTTTAATGCATTTCTATTTCTTCTGAACACACAAAAACCTGTTTCTTTTACAAAACAGAACAAAGAAGTTTTCCTTCCCAATCGGTAATTTCGTTTTCTTTTGTAATTGTAGAAAGAAACTCCTGAAAAATCAATATATTGTTGCCAAGTCATACACAATTGGGAATGGAGCAAGCTTAGTAAATAAAGGGAATTGCAATTTTTTCCTCTCTTTGGTCACCCTTTAGTACACTCAAGGTGACTGCCAATTTCTTTGGTGCTTCTGGTTTGCTCCCTCACCCCATCTATCCTCCCCTCCTCTCTGAAAATTTAAAAGTTAATCTCAGAGATGAAAAGAGAAGTTTGAAGAGAATTGTTCTTGGAGTCAAAATGCCTGATGTCCTAAATTACAGCAACCCCCACCCCGAAGTGATTGGCTCCTTAAAGTAATCTGACCCCTCTCAATTAACTAGCACAGAGATAAAGATTGCTCATGCTAAAGTTGTCACATAACACCAGGCTTAGAAATTGGAAAATCTCAAGTAAAGGAAAGATATCTGTTCGGCTGTATCAATAGTTTCAACATATATCAATATTTGGATACGATTTACTCTTTTGATGTGCAAAATTGAGTGAATTTATGCACCTAACCTAACAAGAAGGGCTTCTTGTTGAATAACCGGTTTAATTAAAATGTATAAGAGACCATTTACTAGCTGAAGGTTTGAGAGAGCTAGGATCTGTGTTGCTTTTTTCAAGGCACAACTGTCATCTGCAAAATATACACACGGAGTTTTGATGCTCAGATGTGAGCTACTTACAAATCCAAGGGGGGCAGAAAAAGATGTTTTACGGACTTGATTTGCACCTGCAATTAAACAGACACACAGCTTCRGCTAATTTACACCGAAACTTAATTGCAAGCATAAATCTTGTGTAYACAAATGACATATAAATAAAACCTCTCCTCGATATCCATGATCTGTTACACAAAGGAGCCAAGAGTCCCATATCTCCTTTTTTTCACTGTTATAGATCTCACTTTGGGACACGGAATTACTTTAATGCATTTGTCTTCTTCCCTGAAAATACTTAACTGTGGGATGTCAAAAAAAATAAATCAGGATCCAGTTTGTCCTGGAGTACCTTTAAACAGWGATGCTGTTAACAATTAATCAGCAAAAGGAGTGTGGGGAAACACAAGCGTGAGGATTACAATTTATTAACTGTAACTCCAGCTTGTTTGAGCGTCCTGCAAAGGTGCTTTGGTGCTCTTGAGTTTCTGTGGAGGGAGCCAGGATTGAGCRTTATAAGGAATGCATCAAGTGATTATAGATTTGCTGGGGCCATTTTTATCTTCTAAACAATATTTCATGTGTGGAAGGCACTTTGAGACTCCAGGGATGAGCAGTATCCAACTGGACCGGTGTTCTTTACGTGAATGGCAAGTTTTTGATGAAGCCTAAAGGAGAAGGTAAAAAAGAGAACATCCAAAAACGAACAAAAAGCAACCAAATTGGGTGTTTCCCCTGAAAATATCTCTCACATAACAACTTATTTCCATGTAAACTTGAATGTTTGGGGGCTTTTGAGGTGCCTGGATGAGGAGATCAAGTGAGGCTAAGATGTAGAAGGCTCAAGACATCTAAAGCTCTTTCATGCCTGGACCAGAATGGAGCACCCTCTCAATAATGTTGATATCTTTATGAAGGCTTATACTGAAATAGGACTAGATATTTTCAGGGTTGAATTTTGATTTCATTTTGACACATGGCTGATCAGTTAAGAGGCTGCTAGAGTTGTTTTGTTTCTCTTCCACAAAATGTATTCTCTTGGTTTTTCCTACTTGAGTTATGAGCCTGCTGTTATTCTGATAAGCCTGTTTATGGTGTGACCTACTTAACCAGAGCTCTGGTGGCTGGAGGCTCACAGTAGTGCAAAGACTAAAGGCCACAAACAGGAAAAGATATCATATGAAAAAAAAAGTTTTCAGGCTTTTGTCCTTTACATGCTGCAAGGTGTCAAGCCCTGAACCAGCGCTGAGACCATTGTTCAACCAACTGCTCTTTTCAAATGGAAATGTCGGCAAAAGCCATGTCAGCAAAAGGAATTCTTTGCTTAAACTGTGGCTCCTAGCTTATACCCTACAATAAAACCTGAGGCCTATTAGTCCATACTTAGGACTTGTTACTAGGTTTTAAAGCTCCTTTCAGGCACAGTTTTAGCCTAATCTGGCTGTATCACTAGCACGAGCAAGATTATGAAGCTGCAAGGTTATGTTGCCTTTGACTTGCGAATATATGTCAGAAGTCTGGTTTACAGTTTCCACCAGTGCAATTCTCGTTTAAAAAATATCTTTCTGCAGAAGGCACTGGAGCAGCACGGGACTAGCTACATCCACACAGGAAACAGGATCAAGGATTTCCAAAGGTCTGTTGATTTTTCAGCTTTCATGCTCTGAAGATATATTTCCTTTGAAGTGTCTCAAATAGGGTAGTATCCAATTATATTTGTAATCCCGATCTAATTCAATCAGGGACTCCAATTATAGCTGATCTGTCTCTTAATCTAGTTAAAGTCTGTAGCGTAGACTGCACCTTAGCTAACATAACTAAATTAAAATTCAAGCTGTTGAACATTTGTAATCAGGGATAACCAAGTTACAGGCAGAACTAGGTGAAAAGTGGGAGGTTTGCAAGGGAAATAGGCTGATCTTCATTTAATGTCCAAACCCTGTATCAGTTCTCCTTGCAGCTAGCTCTCTGCCAAGCTTCTAATTATAAAAGGCCTTAAAAAGTACTTTTGGGCTGAGCCAAATACAACAATTATTTTAGCTTTATCTAGTTATTTTCTTCCTCTCGAGCACTTCGTCCAGCTCCCCCAGCAGTGGGCTCAGGAGCACTAAAGCAGTGCCACTTGCACAAGTGCATCACCTTGCAACTCTTTGGAGCACGTGGCCTAGCAGCTGCTTGGCATCTTACCTACTTATTGYGTGGCCACGGCACATCTGGAGCAGGCAGATAGCCAGGCCTCACACAAGTCTACCCTCACCTGCACACCTCCACGAAAAAGCCTCACCCGAAGAGCCTCCGTGCTCTTGAGTGAGCAGTGCGCGTTGGGGGACAGCAGGTAGATGACCTGACATACATCGGTGATGCACCATGGTTATGGTGCATCATTTACACTACTACGGGGAATAATCAGACAGCGTTAAGGGTCTTGTAGGTATAAAAGCAGACAGATTGTAAAAGAGCTGTAAGGGGAACTTTACAGACAGCGATAGCCCTGCTAGCCAGTCGTGCTGCATCAGTGTGACTTTAGAAAACACATCACACTAGTTAACTAACCAATGTTAAAATCAGCAGGTCCTAAAACAGTTTGATCAGCCAGTGTGGATGGGATTACAATGAAACAACTGAACTTCATAGGCAGGAATACTTCAGGGTTGTGGGGTTTTGTTTTGGTTGCTTGGGGTTTTTTTAATTTATACCAGAATTGGCTGGCTGAAGTGACCTTGGCCAACAAAACAGCCAAGAGGTCCTATTGTGTTTAATCATACTTGGGGGCAGCTATTAAATTTAATTAGTTCTGTCCCCACTGCTAGTTGCTCAGTTTCAATGTATTTACCCACCAGTTCCAGGCTCCCTCAGTTTTAAGGGCTGTAGTTAAGCTACCTCGATGAAGACTAAAGTCTGTTTCAACCTTTTTGGGGGACAATGTAGAACTAACACTCAACRATCGTTTCCATTTTTTGAAGAGAAAATTGAGTAGCAATCCTGTCTTTTGCTGAAAGTGGTGTCTGACAGCAGGAACACCTTGCAGAAAATGTCAGTCTACCCCAGTTTGGCCTGAACTTTCTGATCTGACTTAAGACTTGTTTAGAAAGCCATATGCATTCTCTTAAATACAGTAATACAGCTACATGGCTATACAGCATCCAGACTGAATAAACACTCTGGGATTTATAGCATTATAGCTTTAGTTTGAATTTTTGATGGTGAATCTTCTTGTGTAAAGAAATTCAAATGTAATTTTTCAGTTGTCCAATCTAAATAGAGATACTGAATAATAACAAAAGTGTAGTCCTAACTTCGGTGGGCTCATTCTGCTGTGGCACTTCAGCATCTGTAGGAAGCCAAACAAAATCCCTTTAATCATTCATTTAAAAGAATGGTATTGGAAATTTCATCAAAACTGGAGATATGTATTTAAATCAGAGTTTCTTGAAATAATATTACTTATGGCAGACAGAATGTGCTACCATCTTCGGGTCTTGGTCAAGAATTGATCTGCAGGAAAGTTGGAATGAGGAGAAGGAAGGGATGACTTTCTTCCATACTTTACTCTCAGTACAAGATCCATAAATTGTGAAAAGAGGATACCACTCACAGTAAATTGTTCAGATGTTCAAGAGTGATCATACWATTATATCCCCCTCATTTCCCCCCTCATTCCTGGCATAAGGAGTAGAGTACTAAGCTTGATAATTTTAGATATTTAATTCATCATTCTGCGACTAAGCAAAGACTTCATAAAAAAAAAGTGCAATTCATAGATTTTTGTCCTTTTTTCTTTCAGACTGTCATTGGGATAATTTTATGTTGACTTCATTCTATTCATGGTTTTAAGTGTTAATGTTTTGGTTTGGTTTTTTTCCTATTGCCTTCCAACCATAACAGTTGAAGGCAAGGGGCTTGGGGATTTTTCAGTTATTTTTTTTTATTTTTTAACTAAAAGCTGAGCTATCAAAGACCAGATGGCACCTCCAAAACCTTCTAATGCTCCACCAACAATTGGCTGCTAGTCYTTCATTAGGTATGGCATGAACCAAATTCACCCACATGGAAACTAGCCAAATTTAGGACTGGGATATAACTGATAAAAGTAATTGGAAAAACGGCTGTAGCAAAAGAAATGCAATTAGGTCTACAATGTAAAAAAAAAAAAAATCTTACTAATCATAGTCGTAAAAGYAGAAAATAAGGGCTAATTTTACTAAGTAAAAGACCCCTGCTAAGTGGTATTTTGACATCTGAAAATAATTCAGTTTCGATCTTGGTGCTTCACTGACATGAACAAGGAAATTCATAATTCTCTCTGCGAGCTGTTGTTTTAAGCCTCCTCTGCAGAGGATCGCAGACAACTCGAGCCCAGATAGCAGATTTTCCTTGCAACCACCAGGAACACGGGGCTGGGAAGAAACCTTTAAGAACCAAGCTCAGTCCTTTGCTAGGACAGGCAACGTGTTCCATGTGCCTTTCATGAGCCGCTTTTTAGGATAACATAATGGCACAATGCATTGACAAATTGATTACGAAGCAATACTACATGCAATTCAATCACGGTTATCTGAGATGACAAGGATACAGGGGGAGGTTGTCCTAATTTGTTACCTACTAAGTTGTATTTAGTATTGCCATCTGATTAAACATTTCACCATCACATTCAGATATGGTTTGGTATTCACTGAAAAAATTATACCTCATAATCAAAACCCATTAGGCTAGTTCCTAATTATGAAGGGGATTTACCATAAGCAAATGGCAGCCCTGATGCACTGGAGGCAGAGGCTGCAGGCTCACAGYGGTTGCTCCGAGACCCTTATACCACTGCTGGCCCTACATCCCCCCCATAAAAAGGGATAATAATTAGACATCTCCAAAGGCTCCGTTACAGCTTAGTGCTAAAAAAAGGTTTGTGTACCTTGTCTGGAAGGAAACGATCTCACAGGATTCCTGTTACTATCTGTGATGTATCATTGGGTCATGAAATTCAGTGAAGACAGCACCACAATGACAAGTTACACTTACCTCTGATCTTACGTTTATTCAGAAGCAAGTGTGTGTTTGAAAATGGACAAATATTGCAGAGTAGGGGAATGCTATTCATTTAACACAGGGTTAATCCATTCCTTAAAATACTTGGTTTGTATTCTTGGGCAAAGCTGGATCTCTCATTCTCCAGATTGCATCTGCCATCTAATACAAGATATTACACAAGGACACTTTTCATGCTGTGAGAAATAGAGCTGATAATGTTTACTCTTGCCTAGATGAAACGCTTGGGCATTTTAACAAACACCCAGAGATTTGTTTGTTTACCTGCCTAGCCCACATGCCTCTCATTCCTCCTGGCTGGGGAGCCAGTTGGTGGTTCTTTCAGAAAGTTACAATTCTTATGTTATTCCTCCCCTTGCTTGGGAGAGCTAAGATTTGAAATTAAGTTGCTTCCTGCATCTTCGGTCAGATGCATCTTTGTTAAAATGTATTTTAGATGTCACAGCCTAGAACCCATGGGAACCAGCAGTCCATTAGTTGCATTAGGAATACCATTATGGAGGTGGTATTTCTATAGTGTTTATAAAATCTTAGAATTGGCAGCATTGTCAGCCTCAGTACAAGACACTGTTTACATGAGGGAGGGGAACTACAATTTTTTACTTGTTACACCCCCATGTTGTTTCTTTCTCCTTCACCTTCCCATACAGTAAAGGAGGTGTGAAGATCTTGCCACCTCAGAGCTCCTCCTCCCCTCTTCAGTCTCATGTTATTCCTAAATGTTCCTAAATTCTTTCAGTCTAAATGTTATTCCTAAAACATAATAATGCAAAATAATGTCATCTCTTCACAGTAATCCCAGCTAACGGAGCTGGAGTGAACAGTGGGCATGGGGCAATGAGATGACTAAGCAGAGTCACACGGCTGAAGCAAGAGGGCTTGCTGCTATCAGAAACTTTCAAAACAATACAAATGGCTGCTCACACTTAACTAGTTATTAGTTAATAACAGTTCTGTGGTGCTGTTACATGGATACTGTGTTTGTTTGGTGATGGGAGGAAAATATGAAGCTCTGTTAATACCTTTGCTGCAGCTCTTCATTACTGTTTTACTTAATATTTTGGCTCTTAAATATTTAGGACTGGGTGTCCAAGGGGATTCAGTGCCTAAATCCCTTTAGGATGTTCAAAAGAATTATCATCAAAGATTTTAGCACAGTGATAAAACAAACTAGAAGCAAATTCAGGGGAGTTTCTAAATTTAATCTAAAGCTTATTCATGAACAGGTATGCCCCTTAATTATACTGGCCTGCAAATACATATAAAGTAGGACCATTGCTCTAGTGAGGGTAGTTGTATTTGCATTAACAATTCCCACACAGAAGGTACGTAAGCTATATTGTGGCTATATTTAACTGCAGCTGTACTAAAAGCATCACTAGGTCAAGAAGCGAGTCGTTCCCTGAGTAGTGGGCTAAGGAAGCCTCTCTGTAAAGGTTTGTGCTCCATCATTCTTCCACTTCTCAGTGTTTTCCTTGCYCAGTCCGATATCCACAACCCATGTGGGTGGCTGGTGCCAGCACGTGTGTGCAGATCTGGAGCAACAATTTGGCTGATGGGCTAGCAGTGCGTATGTGCTATCTGGCTTGCTGGCTACCATGTGGGTAAAGTCTGAACCATGATTCTTTCTTTCAGTGAGGACATTAATTTGGATCTTTCTTCCCTATCCAGATGCTGATTGTCTCACAGCTTGCAAGAACTCAGGTCTTTGAAACTGCTACTGTACTACCAGTTTTGACTGAAGTGGGCAGCAGGTTCAAAAGTCATTTGGGTGGATGGATGGACCATGGAAAAACATAACCTTTATTTTCTTATAAAGTAGGAAAAAATATGTCCCTTAATTACCAATAGTTATAATGGTATAAAAAACTGTTTAAAGGGAGTGTCTCCTGGTTTTGGATTCAGTTAGTCTAGTCTGGAGGAGTCATAAGCACTTACCAACATGCAATTTAACATACTTATTAACCACTTCTGAATTTGAATGTCTGGGTCTCTGTATTCAATCTTGATTAACTGGCCCAACAATGAATGTTAATTACCCTGATTTACATTGCCTACAGAGCTATGGTCAACTTCATATCAGCAAACTTGAGGCTGCTTAAACATGTTCCAACAGGGTAACATTCAAGTAGTCTTCCATGTCGTGGAGATAAGCCCTGAGAGCCTACACTGGGAGATTTATCTTGCAATGAGCTGCAGTAAGGTACAGGGGGAAGAATACAGGAGGAAAGCGAACTGGTATGCCTCAAAGCATATTAAAACTTTTTTCCCCCCCTTTTCAAGCTATGAAGATGTAGGTAAAGCACAGGTCCAACTTAGGAAAAGGCATTTTTATTTATATTTAAATTCTGAATGTAGAAAAACAGATGAACTACGTTTTTAATTTGTACATTCTTCCCAGCAATAAACTGAGCTGATCAGAGTAGGACAGCACAGGATTTAAGGCAATGTTCTTTACCTTGGTGGGAGTTAATGTGCATATGGAGAGAGATATACATATATACACACATACACAAATGTGTGTGTATATATATTATATATGTATATCTCCCCACAAACATACTTATCAGATTTTCCATAGTCCTAATCATTTTGCAGTGACATTCCTGAAGGCAGGAATTTCCCGGGCTGGGCAGAGCTGTGGTTCCTGCCGCTGGCAACAGTTTCTTGTGGCAAYGAGTTCCACGTGCTGGTAATGCACGGCGTTAGAAAAGCCTCCTTTTATCAGCTTCGAGGGTGGGGCTGGGCTGCTGTTGGAAGTATGCCTATCAAGAATGATGCCTCAGCTCTGTTGGTGGTAGAAGATTGTTCCTCTGGACTTTTCTTAAAAAAATAAATAAATGTCAAGCCAGAAAAGGAAGCCTGCTATTTTTCAAATCCACAAGCTGTAATCATGCTAATCCATATGATCGTGCTAAAGCCAAGCAACATGCCTTTTGCATATGATGTAATCATTCAGAGTAGCCTATTTATAATCACCACTGGCTGGGAACACCTTCCCAGAAAAATATAATCAGGAGATTTGTTCCTTGGTCACATTCCTCCTCTTCCTCCCTGTATTTTTCAGTCAGTTGTGCTCTTTCTCCTACTTCTGCTGTCTTCCCAGCCTTAAATACAGCTACGTCCATTTCATTCTCATTTTTAATTGTAATCTAACACTTTCCACATTTTCTATTCTTTCAGTGTGTTACAGCCATACCAAGTGAAATCCCAGTCCTCTGAAATCAATACCAAAACTTCCATTGATTTAATATAATATATTCTTTTAAATTCAGTACAAATGCTCCACATGAGTCGTCTATTTTAAATATGGATCTACTGTACAGGGCTGTCTATCTCTCAGCTTGATACATAAAACAGCGTGTTTAATAAATTCGCTGGTGTGGGTTGGTAGCATTATGTGTAATAAATGAAAATCTGTTGGTTATACTGAGCATATCAAGTGTAAAAGGAGAAAATTCATCAATATAAATATCTATCTGTGGATCAATTGGTATCAATCTTGTTTAACAGTCTATTTCCTCAGGACACACTTTGGAAACAAAGAACATTTCAAACTGCTGGTTAAACAAACAAATATATAGAAGCTCTTTGGGCAACATGGGGGTGGAGCGATTGCCAGATAAAAATGGTCAGTGTGATTTTAAATACCTGTTAATCTCTTCTATTTTATGTTAGTAAATAGGGAGTTTCTCTTGATACAACATGTCCATTAAAGTGCATCCCGAGTATGGGTTTGTAAATCCATTATTTGCTTCCAGAGGAAAGGGCAAGGAAAGTGGCCTGAAAAACAAAATTTGTCCCCTGACCTCCATGTTCGATAATTGTCCAAGGAGGAGGGTGATACCTTCTGCTCTGCAGGATTTTTTTCTAAGGTTTGTATTATCCTTAGCTAAATAAAACCCCTTACGAGACACTATAAAACCAAAACAAAACCCCAAGAGGATATATAAGTAATTAGATCATGATGCACTGTTTACCTTGGTCTACAACGTTAAGACCTTTTTGTGGCTGTCCCATGCAAACTACAGCTCCCCCCTTCTCAAGCATCACAAAAAAAAAGAGAGACGTAATCCTGAGCAGTACCATGGACACTTGGCATGACTGTATGCACAGGCACAGACTTTAGAATACAATAAATGTTGTACAAACCCCAGGGGCTTTGCAAGGTAAAAATGCCGGTAAAGTAACTGGTAAAATGAGCCTGTGGTGTTGTGCAATGTTCTGTGGCAACTGTGTGGCCTCATTAGGTACCATCACTTCCTCCCTCCGCCTTCCTGCTGTCTATTAAGATTTGGGTTTTCCACTCTACATCACCTTTCTGAATCCCACATAGTCTCAGATGGATGTTTATCCTCACAACAGCTCTGCAGCTGGGGAAATGTCATCCTCTGTTCATGAGTGGGAAACTGAGGCATGGACCCTGGTAAATAGTCGCTAATGAATGCAATGGCAAGTGCATATTGAGTCCAACTTCGACTGAACCTAGATCTTCTGAAGCCTTACCCAGTGCCCTGCTCCTCCAAATCACCAAACAACCTCTTCACCAAATCAATCTCTCTCTCCAATGTCTTCTGGCAATCCATTTCATTTTTCATAGATAGATCGGGGTGGGGGGGAGTGGCTGTTCTACACGAACACAAAAAGAAATCATGTCTCCCACAAAGATTTTGCAATCCACATCTCCATATATTCAAGGATCCTCACATTTTTGCTTACACGAGGTCCAGCTGGCTTCAGAGGGGATCGGAGGGGTAGAGGTGACTCTGCTCTCTAACACTTGGGGGGCTTTACAGCAAAGTAAATCCGAGCCTCAGCTGAGCCGCGTCCTGCAATCACATCCAGCCACACGGGCTCTACCCGCAGTGTGCCACCGAACTCCAGGGGCCACCCAGCTGGGGCTTGTGGGGGAGGATTTAAACGTGGTGCATTTCACATGGAACCCAACAGCAGAAGAGGGGAGTAAAAATGAAAATTATTCCACTGCGTACAGCTGAGTATAGGAGAACACTTTCAAAGTGTTGTTTTTTCACTTGCCTCAAGTTTTTCACATGAACCTTTTACATGTCTAACGTTTTTATTTGCTGTTAAAAATACAATTGGCTCAATTTTGTCGGGTTCCCAGAACGTGAGACTTAAAACAAATGAACCAACGCCAAGCATAATTACGCGCCGTCTGGATCCGCTTTTAAAGTCTCTTAACTTGCCTACAACACCAGAAGACCCGGGCTCGTCCATTCGGACAATCAGTGCTCTTTCCTCTTCCACCTTATCTAACGACAAAGGGAAGAATTAGCATTGTCCCGGGCTGCTGCTTGATTTGGGAGAAAAAAGGAAAAAAAAGTCTTTAAAGCACAATATAAAAAGCGCAGGTGAGATAACAAAGGTATTGTCCCTCGCCAGCCTGGCAAGTCGGGCTGCCGGCTTGTTTGTTTACTCTCAGAGCTGGGTCCTGCCCCCCCGCTGCCCCGGGAGGGCTGCCCGGGGGCGGCCCCGGCCCCCGGCGGGGCGCAGCCTTTGTCGCCCGCCCGGGCGGGCCGGGCCAGGACTACATCGCCCAGCGTGCCCCGCTGCGCCCTGATCAATGGACCTTATTTGAATAATCTGTGAGCCCTTGGACTCAGGCCAATCAGCTGTCAGGGACCCATGATAAATCGCAATGCATTATTGATAATCATAATTACTCTGACATGCGCATTCCGCCCAATGGGGGTAATTTCCCAACTCTAGGAATTTGTTGTGAAGAGGAAAATAATTGCTACTATTTTGCTCCCGATGCTGGTGCACCATGTCGCGACGGAAGCAGGCGAAGCCCCAGCACATCAACTCCGAGGAGCAGCCCCCAGATGCTGCAAGTGGTAAGGCGCGGGGGAAGGCGCGGAGCCGCGGCGGGTCCCAACTTTCCCGGTGCGCGGAGGAGGCGGCCGGGGCGGCGAGGGGGGCTTGCCGGGGGGCTTTTTCCACCCTCGTGCTTCACCCCCCACTCTTTTTCCCCCACGGGCTCTGCCAGGAACCCGACCCCCAGGTCCCCGCAGGCTTTTGGGGGCATTTAAATCCCCGCGCCCCGCGGAGCCCCAGCGCGGTGTTGTTCCGCGGTATTTCTCGGGGTGGGGGGGCTCGGCTTTGGGTTGCTCCGGGCTGCGCGGAGCGTGGTGCTACACGAGGGGTCTCTCGCCCTGCCCGGCTGGCGGCCCCCCCGATGCCCCGCACCCCCCCCGTCCCGTCCCGCGGAGCCTGCGCCGGGCCACGCGTGGGGGGCGCGGGGCTGCGCTGGCCCCGCTGCCCTCGGGGTGCAGCCTCATGGGAGGTGAACC
>JASVER010000063.1:4597968-4702613 GCA_030449065.1 Oceanodroma leucorhoa
ATCTTCTCAGGGGTAGGAAATGGTTCGAGTTTGGTCTCCTCGATCTCTATTTAACACTTTCTCGGTAGTTATATGAGGATTTTTGTAGGGCTTTAAAAAAAAAAAAAAAAGCGCTCGGACTATTTTTGTTGGAGATCACAATCGCCCTGGACCTTTTGTAGCTTGACCTCCAGCCATCTTTGATTTCCGACTTCCTAAAATAACTCCGGTGAGCTAATGTGGGGTGTGCGTGAGCGCTTTGTATTTGGGCGGCGTGGGGGATTTCGCTACCGCAAACSGCTGTCCCTCCCTTTTAGGGGAGCTCGCAGCCCTTTGCCTTGCTAAGAGAAGAGGAAGGTATAAATTTGCGCCCAAATTAGCCCTGAGCTCCCGGTGGGGGTGGGCGTGCAGGGGAAGGGGCGGAAGGGGCACTCGCTTGCCGGTGTCCCCCACGGGAGCGGGGAAGGGTCGGGGCTGCCGAACCGTGCCCGCCTTTCCTCGACGGAGCAGCATCTTCCCGCAGGGGCTGCCCGCAGCCGGGCTGCGGGGGGACTGGCGGCTCCCCGGGCTCCGGCATGGGCTTTCCCCCCGYTATTAACGCCCCTGGTGCCGCGGAGCTGGGGAAGCTCCCGCGGTGCCCGTCCTGCTCCGGAGCGAGAGCGAAGCGGGGAGGGCACGTCCCGGGTGGGGAAGGGGAGGCTGGCAGTGGGCTGACCGGGGCTGCGCTTGTTAGGAGGAGTTGTGGTCGTTGTGCCCAAACAATTCTGCCTCCCCCAAGAACTTTCTTTGGGTTSTCTGCCTTCCTAAGGGACTGGTTTTGTGTGGGGTTTTTCCATCCCTGGAACTGATCAATACCGATGCACGTTACAGGAGCTGCTTATTCCCAGCCCGCAGGAGGTTCGGGCTCTTAATTTTTTTCCTCCTCCCCCCCTCTTCTTTGAGTCGAAATGTGCAATTGTTGGGTCCGGTTAATGGTGACTTAAGAAACAGCAAGCTGGCCAGAAGGCAATAAATCCCATGTTTAATGCATGACTGTTTTCCTTTGTGCATATGGTTAGGTTGGGGGATGGAGGTGATGTTTCCACATGTAAATCTCTGCCCACTGCTGGAAAGCCACCTCCGGGGCTGCGCTGAAACAAAAGGGTTAATAACTCCTGATGCGGCCCGCTTGGGGCGGGGGAGGTGTGCAGGGAGGGGAGGATCGCTACACACCGTGCTCTCCGGGGCAATGGGCAGCTGCTTTTTTGTTGTTGTTGTTGGGGCTTCCCCCCCCCCCCCTTCTCTTTTAACAACAAAACCCTGGATGAAAATCCCTCCGGGAGCGGGGGCAGCGATTGCACAGGCTGGGGGGAACCTGGCGAAGCTCTCGCCCCGCCGGGGGGGACTTCTCCCGCCGCCTCGGATGGGGCCGTCTTTTGTGGGTCGTGGGGCTCTTGCGGTGGCCGGGGGCAGCGGCGGGGGGGGCGGGGGCCGGTGCTGCCGTGCGCCGCCCCGCGGCCGCGCTCCGCCGGGACCCTCCGCTGCGGCCCGGGGGCAACGGCGGGGTCCCCACACTGAAGCCCCTCCTGTGTGATCTTCGTTTCTGCTCTCAGAAATAAAAAATCGCGGCTGCGACTCCGATGCCTCTTATCGCCCGCGAATCTCCAGAATAGTCTTGATATTCCCCGCTCCAGGTGTGCCCGTAAATAACAAGTGATGAAGCTGCATAACAAAGTTGAAATACCGCAGGGATTTGGCTGGGACATTATCGAGAATATACATAATCGTAATAATAAAATCAAGCCCTTATCTCCTCTTTTGCAAGTGTTCCTTTTTTTGCAAAGAGATTTGGGACCCACCTCTGYGAACAATGCAGCGTGTTAAGAAACGGTTCTGCTAACCTGGTGATCAATTAACAGGTCAAAAAATCAGCAGGTGGTCACTGGAGAATAATACTACATACTGAAAATTAGCATTTTCTCAAAGGGGTTGAAGATGCCCATTGTGCTGGATTGCTGCCATTAAAAATCTGATTCATTCTTAAAAATACAGTATCAAACTGCAACTTTTTCTCAGGGTAAAATTGGGGATTTCCTTCATTTAAATCCCCGGTTCGTGCTTTGAGTYCTGCTGAAATGGAGAGGGGGGGTGTTTAACGAGGAAAGCCAAGTTTTTGTGGTGGTTTTCTTCATTTACTTCATTTACTTTTTATTTTAGGTAAGCTCCCGTCGGCGGGGAAGGCTGGCCGGGCCGGCCGGGAGCAGCGGGGCGGAGGGGCGGCGGGATGCGGTGGCATCACCCCGGCCGTGCTAGGAGCTGCGCAGTCGGGGTGTGGCAGCGGTGTGAAGGGTGAGAGGGTGCCTGGAAGCCGGGGGGTGCGGGGGGGAGCCATGCCCGGCTTGTTTTTCCTTTTGCGTAAGTGAAACATTATATTGGTTGTAGTGATGAAGCCCTTTTGCTGGGCTCGGCGGCATGTGACGTTTTGACAGAGCTGCTGCTCTAACCTTTGCCTCCTCCTGCTTGCTGTGGGTGGTAAGTTGATGTCAGGCTTACAATTAGGACTCTCATGCAATTGACCTTGGCAGCGGGGTTTGTGCCGTTTAGCTGGGTCTTAAACACTGTACTAGTGTTAAGTGTGGTCCGGGGCCGCCGCCTTTCCAGCTGCGGGCCGCGCCGGTGGGGAGGACCGGCCGCCGCGGAGGCACCGCCGCCGAGCAGGTAGGGCCGAGGGCGAGTGGCCTCTGCTGCTGCTTCTGGGGGGAAAGCTCTGCTTTTTCGTTGTTTCTTGAACGGGGTTCGGGAATCGCCCTTTGCTCAAAAGAAAAAGTCATTGTAGGTAACGTCTGGGTCGCAGTTCGGGCTCAGGTGGATGCTGGGGTGTGGGGGGGCTGAGCGGGGCCAGCCCCGGCCGTGCTCCCCGGGGTGGCCCCGCCTGGCAGCACCGCCCGGGGGCGGCCGGTTCCCCGCACGGGCCGGGCAGAGCCCGGGGCCGGCGCGGGGCGTGAGTGCCCTCCACCGACCGGCCCCGCACTCGCCTCTGCCGARCGGCGCCGGGACGCGTGTGCCAAGGGCTTCGGGTCTGCGCCTGGGCAGGTAACCCGCGGACATTTTGTGAAGGGGTTTGTCACGGCATCCTCACGCTCGGGGGGGGGCTTTGCAGCCCTTTGGAACGACTTCAGGAGTTGATGGTGCGGGGAGCGGGGCTGCGGGGGCCTGCTCTGGCGGCTGCAGCCAGCGCCGTGCCCTCCGTTTGAAGCCAGTGCCTCTGATCTTAACTTTTCCTGCGTGTTTTAGCACTTTTTTTTTGCTCCTCAGAAGAGTTTATGCACGATAGTTTATTCTGTCCTTGACCGAACATTTCTCTTTAATAGGTGGGTAATCAAAAGGGTGAATCAGTAGGTAGATAATAAAAAAACCAAAGCCTTGAGAGAGAACCTGAAAGCACGTGAAATCCTAACTGTTAGGTGTAACACGTTTCTGGCTCATTCTTGGGTAGAAAAATGCTGCTGATAAATTCAGTGTAGAAAACATTGGAATATTTCTGTAAGTAATCAGTCGTGTATTTTGCTTACTCRAAGTGATTTTGACATAGTTACAGTTAAAATGCTTTAAATGGTGTTTTATGGTGGAAGAAGAAGGGAAATTTTGGACAGTTTAAAGTTCTTGGAAGTCCTAACTTTTCAGCTGGGAACAGGAAAAAAAAATCGGGGAAGGAACAGGGAGCTGATGGCAGAGGTTTTCATGTCTAGGACTGGAGTGGATACTTGCTAATCCTTCATGAGTTAATTTCAAGTGGGGAAGTGCCATGGTTATGTTAATGTTAAGGTAAAAATAGTTGATCAAATGTAGTCTGTGGAAAAAGTAAGCTCACCAAAGTTATTAAACTCTTGGAAAATAAAATGAGGGGGAAAGCTTGAGCTCTGACCATTTCTTTCCAATTCAAGTGAAATATAATTTTATCACAGTTGAAAAAAGATAGGTCACTAATTGCTCAGATGACTGTAGACCAGCAGCACCCTTTCTGAAATCGCATCAAACCAGGCAAGACTTATTTCACTCCTCTTTCACTGGTTCCCTCAAAAAAAAAAAAAATTAATTCGAGCTGTGTGGATTTTATCAGCCTTCCTTGTCGATGACCGCCTTGTCCTACACAATAGTGGATTTTTTCCATCCATTTGCCAGTGATTCAATCTAACCCCCCTGCTGGGTTTACTGCATTCTTCTAACTTATTGGATAACTAGATGCTGAGAGATAACATTCCTGAAATTCGGGKGTGGGGAGATAAAAAAAACAGTAGAAGTCCTATCCCTGGGAAGCCTTTGGAGAGGGTTAAGTGAAGTGCACAAGCAATTGTTGTGGCAGGGCTCTCTGCTCCTTGGTAAATCCTCGTACAGTACGTGGACAGAGCTGACTGCACGGGGAGGCTGCTTTGCAGAGAAAACCCACGTTTTCAGACCGTTAAGTTCATGTCGGTGATAACTGCCTCGGGGAGGAGGGCAGGGCAGGGCAGCACGCGGGTTTGGGTAAATGAGGTGCTCTGATTGCAGGCGCTTGGTGCTCCTTCGAGGCTGGGGAGAGGATGTAGCTAGAAATCAAGATGAAGAGTTTCAGAAAAGCTGTTGGGTTTTTTAAAGAAACAGTAAATTGCTCCTTTGTTATTCCAGCTACTATGCAATAACCAAGCATAGTGCTTCTACTGACTGTATCTTAAAAACACCTTTTTGAGACAGGGGAAGCTATTATACTCACTTTTTCTAAGGTGGAAGGGAATATAAGGCATAACTCTTCCCTACTTGTCATGCAGCAAGTCGGTACAAGCTGGGAATTGAATTTATTTGGAATTCTGAGCTAATGCCTTACTGTCAGACCGGGGAACTGGAAACTAGACTGTGTGACAGTGGCAGTGAGAGCGGGCAGGGGCAGGGCTGCTGACCTGCCTGCTGCTGCCAAACACAGGTGCCTTCAATTTACTGGAGTTTCTTTCTCTGAGGTCGCAACTGGTGTTTAGAACCAGAAGTTACCTCTGGAGCGCCTCAGAATTGTGAAAATTAGGAGCATAGGCTGTGCTGGAGTTTGGAAAAGGAGGCTTTGAATTTAGCATGGTCTTATCAATGGAAAAAAAAATTGAGGGAACTATCAATGGAAGGGAGATAAATGATCAGATGCTTTGAAGCAGTTAAAGTTTGAGGACTTGTCTAGACATAGTTATCCTGGAATATCTCCTTGGGGGTGGGCAACAGTCTTTCATGTGGACATTTCTACTCCACTTGAAACATTTTGCACTGTGGAGGTGCAAACTGCAGCGTGAAATGCACGTGCTCATGGGGGGAGACTGTGGAAGGAAGAGCTTTGTGCTTTCTAAAGTAAAACCTAAGGTTATTTTGCAACACGGCGAAGCTGTATAGTTAGCCTATTCTGTGAAATACCTGTTGGATGGATGGAAATAGTTAGGAAAGTAGTCAAGTAAAGACATCTCAAGTCAATATACAGAGCAGTTATGGAAGCTTCTTGTCTTTTTTCAGCACCAGTGCTTTCTTTCCCGTTGTATCTGCTCAGACTCTTGCAAAGATGAGTTTAAAAACATCCATTCTTGACCTCAGTTGACCCTATTTATTGACCAAGTTCTGAATCATGTACTACTTGTACTTGTCTGCAGACTAGATTTCTCTCTGTTTGTCCATAGAGTTAAATCAACTTTAGAGGCATCAATTTAATGCTATTTGGGGTGGGAAATGTATGCTAAAACTATGCTTTTACTTGTTTCCTTCACTTGTGGAAGTTGTTTGGGCTGAAGGGGGGGTGGGGGGGAAGTATTTCATTCTCCCTGTTTAGATATGAGGGATCCAAACAGTCTTGATCATAGCTGTGCTGAGAAGACCTTTCCTCCCTGTTCAAGGACTCGTAACCCTGAAGTGTACGTGATTAACAGAATTGCRTACATATAGATTTGGATTTATTGCTCTGCAGACTATAGCATAACAGGCCTCTGATACTTGCATTTTTTAATTGATCAAGTTGTTTTTTAAAAATAAACTTTCATGTGCACTTTCTGTCACTCAACATGAAACAGTTGAAGTTTGATTTGGTGAATATATATAAAATACCCTTGTTAACCTAACAAATGTCAAGTTTTGCAATATCCTCCCTTACAGAACTTTTACACTACCCCGAAACAGTAAGTCAACGTGCTTGAGTTGTTGCTTGGACATGCTTCCCCCCCACCCTGCCATGTACAGGATATACACATGTATCAGATGTGTGGTTCAGTTACACCTTTAAAATGAAAGCCGCAAATAGCTCCTGTGCTTGCAGAGTCTTCGGTTGCCCTTGTAAAATGGTGTGGGCTAGTAACGTGGAACCGGAGCTGAGCCCTGAGGTGAATTACTGGAGATGCAAGACCTGAACAGAAGAGATCTTGTAAKACAAATTCTCAATTGTGGTTGAGGTCTGCAGTGTGCCCCGCTGGGTGTGTGGGAGGTGAAGTACTTGGTTACTGCACCCTTGGCACCCATCAAAACGGAACCAATTAATGTGAGTTACAGGACATTTCACCTGATGGGGGCTGTAATACATCTGCCGTCCTTCCCGCTTCCCCCTCAGCTGTACGAGCCTCAGGTTTTACCTCCTGATTACTCCTGCCTCCCGCGCCCCGTGTGCTCGCCCGCCTCGAGCTGGGTGCGAGTTTGTTGTTTGAAGGATGGCTAGACTGAGCAAAAACATCCTGTTTTGGTTTAGAATTTCTCTTAACCTCTCTTCCCGTTCTGATATTTCCCTGATTTTTTTTTTTTTTTTTTTGTCCGTGTGCAAATTATGCTCAGTCTAATCTGTGGGGCAGTGGTGGAGGAAGGGCAGGAGTGGACTTGCAGACCAGCTTCACTTTCCCTCCCCCTCCCTAAAAGCGGGTCATTTGCGGATGCAGCTAAACACCCTGTCCTGAGCAGGTCTGAAAAGACTTTGTGTGTCTTGCAAGCAGGACTTGTTGCATCACCCTCTAATAATCATCGGTATCARTGTAGGCTCATACCTACGTGTGGGGTTCTGTAAGTTAATCGTCTTTTCTTTACTGTGGCTTTTTAGAGGTTGTTTTTTTATGTGAGTGTGCTTTTGAAATATTTAAAAGCTAATATTGGACATACTTTTGCTTTTGTCAGCCCTCGTCGGTAGTAATTGCTTCCATAATGGTGGAGTGGATGTCATTTAATAGACCAGTGGACAATTAAGAACTGCTCTGAAGTTCTTGTTTTAACAATCTTCTGAATTTCTGTGAGATGGTTAACTAAGGATTGCAAGCTGAAGTACAAACACAAAATAAGCTTATGKGATATTTTGCTCAGTGTTACAATGCCTTCTCTGTCTTCCTTGGGTCGTGTTCCTTTTAAGCTGTTTTGCAGGTGCTAGTTGACTTGCTGCACTGTTCCCTTTTTACCTGTATAAAGGGATTTGCAATAAACCTCTTTCCATCATGCCTTGTGAGATTCCTTTTATATTATTGTTTTTACTGAAAACAGAACTGAGATGCAGATTTCCTTGGGGCTGCAAATGAATTAGTAGCAAAAGAGTGAGCAGGACTTAAGAATGATCTGTAAACTTGATTCCGGTGTCTTGTATCTTTAACTTGAAATTTGTGTGAAGTCAAGTGATCTTAAGAATAGGAAATAGTCTAAATCTAGCTGGTACTAATGTGACTTTCTTTTATTTTAAGGGAGTCCACAAGACGTCCCAGGTGACGGAGATGGTGAAATGAGTTCCAAAAGGTGTCGCACGGAGGAAACTAAAATCTGTGAGAAATGCTGTGCAGAATTCTTTGATCTCTCTGAATTCCTTGAGCATAAGAAAAATTGCACTAAAAATCCACTTGTTCTAATCATGAATGACAGTGAGGGAACAGTACCCCCTGAAAGCTTCTCTGAAGCTTCCCTAGGGAGCTTTCCAAGTGATCGAATGGATAGCAGGACACGCAAGGACGTTCAAGCAAAGGGCTGCACTGGTTCTATGGAAAAGAGAGAAGGAAAAATGGATGCTGAGTCGGTAGGAGGAATGTACCTTAAAATAGAACCCCCCGTCACGCCTGCGGCTCCTGGGCTAAGCTATCTACCAAAATCCAAAGTACCAAACACTAATGTGACTTTGCAGACGATACGCGGCACTAAAGTGGCTGTGAACCAGCGGACCTCTGATGCCATCTCTTCTTCAGCAGCCAGTTTTAATGCTATCCCCATGATCCTGGAGCAGCTTGTGTGTTTGCAGCAGCAGCAACTCCAGCAAATTCAGTTGACAGAGCAAATTCGCATTCAGATTGCCATGATGGCTCCCCATGCCCTGCATCCTTCTATAGCAGCTGCTACTGATCCACTAAAAGCTCTGGGCGCTCACATGTCTCAGCAGCTGTCGGCTGCTGTTGCTTTAATCGGACAAAAAGCTGGAAGCCAGAGCCTATCACTGGAATCCTTGAAGCAAGGAAAACTACCTCATTCTAACACTGGCGTTGCGGCTGCCGGCTCGCTGGCTGCTGGGCTTTCCTCCTCCTTCCCCTTGAAGCCGGAGGCGAGCAGAAGCCTCCCCGGCTCCATTTCTCGGTTCCCAAATCCTTTGCTACCTCAGTCCTCCAACTCTGTCATCTTCCAAAATCCACTTTCGGCCGTTTCTTCTGTAATAGATTCCTCAAAGAAGGGGAAGGGAAAACCTCCCAACATTAGCGTGTCTGAAAGCAAACCGAATGCAGAAGAGCCGTTCTTCAAACACAAGTGTAAATTCTGCGGCAAGGTCTTCGGCAATGACAGTGCCCTGCAGATTCACCTCCGTTCCCACACTGGTGAAAGACCCTACAAGTGTAACATTTGTGGTAACCGCTTTACAACCAAAGGAAACCTTAAAGTGCATTTTCAGCGTCACAAAGACAAATACCCCCACATAAAGATGAATCCTTACCCGGTTCCTGAGCACCTGGACAATGTTCCCACTAGCACTGGAATCCCGTATGGGATGTCTGTGCCACTGGATGAGTCTAACCTAATTGTGGATAGCAAACCTCTCCTAACAACTYTGCCTACCTCTGCAGCCACCAGTGCACCTCAGACCGTCTCCAACCTAGCAGGCATTAAGGAGTCTCTGCCTGGTACGTTCTCGAGTGACCTGCAGTCAAGGCCTTCTCCAGAAAGTGAGGGTGGCTCTTCCTCTTCAGGGGTGGTCGGTCATGAATCGGGAACAGAGCAGAGCTTGAGTTCACCACAAGCTACCTGCAGYGTGAGCATCTTACACGTAAGTGGGTCAAACGAGCAAGGCTCAGAAACATCGAAGCTTCAGCAACTGGTYGAAAATATCGACAAATCAACTGCTGACCCCAACGAGTGCCTGATCTGTCACAGAGTGCTGAGCTGCCAGAGTTCACTCAAAATGCATTATCGTACTCACACTGGAGAGAGGCCATTCAAGTGTAAAATCTGTGGCCGTGCCTTCTCCACTAAAGGGAACCTTAAAACTCATTATGGTGTCCACCGGGCCAATACTCCTTTGAAGATGCAACATTCGTGTCCTATTTGCCAGAAGAAGTTTACAAATGCAGTTGTGTTGCAGCAGCATATCCGCATGCATATGGGGGGACAAATACCCAATACACCAATGCCAGAAAACACCTGCGACAATACTGATGTAGATCCTACTGTGGCTGAGAAGAACGGAGACATCAGTCGCCCAGACGAGACTGTGGAAAGCATAGAGATGGAAGAGGACCTGGACTCTCAGGATGGCCCTAAGAGTTCTTCAAAACCTCCTACTCCGTACGATGCACAATCAGAATCACCAGCCACGGCAGGCACCTTCTCTGGTATTGCAGCACTGGAGAATCAAATGAAGATTGTCAACTCTGCTTTGAACTTGCAGCGGCAAAGCAGCTTGAAGTCTAGTGACAATGGCTCAGCAGAAAGTGATGGCATGACAAATGATTCGTCTTCTGTGGCAGGAGATCCAGATTATCAGAATGGCAGGAGTCCTGCTGCCTCCGAGTCTGCATCGCTCCAGGCTCTGTCCCCAGCCAACAGCCAAGCTGAGAGTGTAAGGTCAAAGTCACCCAGCGTCAACAATCAAGAAGATACAGGCACGGGAAATAAATCGGAGGGTCCTGAGAGCGCTTCTGCAGAAATGGAAGGGGTCGTCGGTGCTTTGGATTTAACTTACGGCAATATTGGTCGAAAGGTCATTAAAGAAGAACCTGGGTTACACTTTGCAAATGGAGAATATGGTGAGTAGTATGAAATGCTGACGATAACTTGGGGTGGGGTAGTAGGACTGGAGGAAATCCATCTCTAAAAGGACCAACAGGAGTCAAAACCTCCTCAGCTTTCCCCTCTTCCTTCTCYTCTATTAGGATAGGGGCATGTGCCCTGTAAAGTTTTCCTGACTCAGTCAGACTCAAAATTCAACGAATTAAGTGCTGTCATCTCCTGCAAAGGGTGGCATAGAGGTCCTTAAAATAAAAAAAGGCTGTGCACGTACATCTTTCATGGGCTCACCTGGTACCTCCCTATAGCTCTCTAAAGATACACRTTTGTGTTTCATGGAAAACTACTTAAGCCAAGAATGTGACATTAAAACTCTGGAATCTTTTGTGGGGTTTTTGAGCTCTTAATTGAGGCTAATGTTGATCTAAATTTGACCTGAAAGTGAGACTTTCTAACTCCTAGGCTCACCAACAAAAATAGGGGTGAACTGATTTCTTTCAGAGCATCCTAGCAAGTGTAATAGCAGCCCTACCATGTGCCTTTGGAGGGCTTTGCAGGCGTGCTCTTCAGGCACGTGCAGCTCCAGAGCCAGGGCCTCTGGTATCTTAGCTGGGTTTAAGCTTGGAAGCGTAAGGAGGTTGGGATAAACGTTGTCTTTGCTTTCTTTCCAGGTCGAAGTAGTATTCCAGCTGCTTTTGTTAGAGCCCCACCAGCCCTCATAAAAATGGAGATGCCCAGCGAGCGTCCCATTAGCACTAGCCATTTCATTGGCCCACCAGCGCTCTCCCCTGGTGTGGCCCCTCTCCTTGTGCCACGACCGAAATTCTGCCGCCCCGCCAAACAGCACATCTGCACTACGTGTGGGAAGAACTTCTCCTCTGCCAGCGCCCTTCAGATTCATGAGCGGACCCATACTGGTGAAAAGCCATTTGCCTGCACCATCTGTGGGAGAGCCTTTACCACAAAAGGAAACCTGAAGGTAAGTCATCTCTTACGTTATGATCTTTTTTGTCGGGGAAAGTCATWCCAGAGGGGGAAAGACTATTGCTAATATTTGTCCTGCCTTTGGGGACAACTTTGGTTTTCTTTTAGTTCCTCAAATGGTTATCTTTGACTTTTGTCTCTCCTTCCTGAGTTTCTTCACACAACTTGCTAAACAGTGTACTGAGATTCCCCRCAGAAGTTTTTGCTATTGTCCTTGGCTTTCCTTTTTGGCTGGTAGGGAAGGCTTAGCTTACTAAGGAGATGGCTTTATTTTCATTTGGATTTGGATGTGTCAAGACATAAACATTTCATAGACTGAATGCTACAAAATGATGCCTACAGAATACAAGCATTACACTGCATTGCTTGAAACACCATGCARGATGAGGAGGGATAAAACTGAGAGGATAATCCTGAGATGGCACAAAGTACTTGGGGATTGCGTCTAAGCACTTGCTGAAGAAGTGCTGCAAGTCTGTCCCTATTGTCAGATTAATCCATTTCCCCTCTAAGGGACTCGCAGCTCCCTCACTCRCACAGAGGCTTCTCACTTCCCATGAGAACCTCTTCAGGCTCTTCAGTCCTCTTGCATAAATGCTGATGGGGAGGGAAAATACTCTGCAGTCTGTGAACAGTCACTTGCTGGAGGCACTAGCATGCTTGTGGTGTGGACTATTTTAGCTTAGGTGTAACCTCTCTTCCAAATTCCTTGGGGAGTTTTTTTTTTTTGCATTAACCAGTATTTTTTTCAATCTAGTCTGTTCACAGCAAATAACGTGGCTTTTATTTTTTTGAGGGAGAGGGGCATCTTTGCCAACACCACTTGCAATAAATGTAAAAACATAGTCCTGCAAGCACTTCAGCAGTAAACCCTAGAGAGCCATGGTGATGTCAGGCAGTAGAATTACTGTATCTTGCACATGCCAGGAAGATAACAAAGACAAGAACTAGCCAGCTTAAATACTTACCTGAATGCAAATGGAGCATACACGGCTTCTTTTGAGCAACTCGGGTATAAGCAAAGTAGAACTTGGSTATACCATAAAAGAACTGCAGTATTAATGATTCTCTTTAATTTTTTCCCTTCTGGAAGGTCCATGTAGGAACTCACATGTGGAATAACTCTGCCAGGCGGGGAAGAAGGCTTTCGATTGATAACCCCATGGCTCTGCTGGGGAATGATCCCAAGAAGGTATCTGAAATGTTTCCCAAGGATATAATGCCTCCTTCAGTGAGCATTGACCCCACAGTATGGAATCAGTATGCAGCGGTACTCAGCAATGGCATAGCAATGAAGACTAATGAGATCTCGGTGATCCAGAGCGGTGGCTTACCTACCCTTCCAGTCACCATTGGGGGTGGTTCGGCAATAAATACTGCTACGGTCTCCAAAATAGATGGGACCCAGTCTGGGACTGGTTCCGATACGGAGAAAGCCAGTGGTGCTGCTGCAGACAATGTGCCAAAACACCAGTTCCCTCACTTCATGGAGGAGAACAAAATTGCTGTTAGTTAAAAACTCTAGTGAAGTTGACGTACAGAAAGAACAAATATATATATACACAAACATATATTTTTAAGAGATTCCACTTCAACCTCCTATTTTCCTATTGACGTGCAAATGATTTTATGGTTGTCTTTGTAAGAGTTGCCCAGAGTACAATCATGATATTGCTTTGCAAATAGTAAATAATAAAGAATAGGATTTCCTTCTATTTGGAAAGATGCGGGTCTTGCAAAGTAGTTCTTACGTGTGACTTTAATGTGTACAGCCTTACAGAAGTTTCTACAACTTGAAATTCCAAAGGTTAGAATATTTACCTCTTTGTTTAGAGTGAAATACTTGGGGGTTTTGAATAGAGTGGAAACAACCTACTGTTGATGGAAAAGCTTCTATTTACTGATGAGAAATGAAAACTATTAATGCGGGTAAATATCCTAGAATGTCTGCCACCCTCTTAGAAATAGTTTTTCTGTTTGGATTTTTGGCTCTGTGTGGTTTCTGAATGTACTTTTTACTATAATGGCTATAAAAACTACAATTTTTTTTTTAATTCCTTTTTTGCCTCAGAAGTTCTATGAAAAGAAAATTGCTGTTTTTCTTTAATCACTGATCCTAAGGAATTAATTCTCTGTATTGTTGACTGCTGCTTATTTAATACTACTACTAGGACAGTCCTTCAAGTATAGTGCCAAAACTCCTGCTTCCAAAGATGTGCAGTTTTTTCCTAGATGTTTTATTTCAATACCGAGAGCCCCAAACAAGCATGGGTGGGTATGTATATACTTTTTTTTTTTTTTTTCCTCTCTTGAAAGGGAAGACTTGCCTTGGGAAGTCAGGTCTAATAGCTCTGCAAGGAATCTCAGGTGACTGTTGCAATTAAGCATGGGAACTGGTTTCCTTAGCAAGAGACTTTTTTATTTTTATTTTTTTCATTTGGGTAATTTAGAAGATCAGTCTGTGTAAACCTGTATTTAAATATGAAGTATTCATGCTTAGGTTAAATGTTTTGTGGGTTTTTGGATGGCATTCCTACTCTGGTCATTAAGTTTCTTGGTGGTCTGTGAAGTTGCATTCTACCAAAATGGTAATTAATGATCCATGTGTATTGTATGAAGGTTGCTGGGATAGTCATCTGGATTCTAAGTTATCTACCTCATTTTTTCCTTTTGTAGTTGTAGTGTCTATTTTTCTATTAATGACCACTGTAATGAACTGAGATTCAAGCAGATGCTTCCATGCACTATCTGAAACCAAAACCTGATGTATTAGTGGAAGCACCTGAAGACTTACTGGACTGACCTTTCACTATTCCTCTAACGTCTGCTGGAACTGTATGTGTAATGGGATCTAAACCAGACTGGAAAAGTGAGCATTTGGTATGGAAGGACTGAACGATGGAAAGAAGTCTAGTGGTTGACTGCAGGAAATCTTCAAGTCCAGCCTCTGTTGTGGAAGGCCCCAAAAATGCAGATTACCAAAAGTTTGTGTAATGTTGTTGCACCTGATTCTTGCTTATGATCTCTGTATGCCGAGTTGTGCCTTTCCTGCTGGACTTGTAAGTAAGAACATACCAGTACCTGTTTACACTGTAAAATGGATATTGTTACATAGACCATGCAAAAGGCATCCCAATTGTCAAGTTTCTGCATTGTGAATGTATGACTTTTAAGAACTCTGTAGTTTTGAGTATCTACTGATGCGTTTCTGTTGACATTTTGAGAATAAATTTTGGGATGGCTTTTTCACACTTAGTGCTTAAATTTTTCTGGCAAAGCATTTGTCTCTTGATGAGCAAGTTCAATAGGCAGCATGCTGTCTCACTGCAGTGACTTTTTAAATCCATGATCTGGGGTTACACTTTAGTTAGTTACTTAAAACAACAGAAACTATAGGTAGCAGTGGAGGAGTCCCTAGATCAGTTTCTTGGGAACAGTTGGGRTTTGATATAGGGATTGGTACTTGCCAGGGATGTTGATTCCCACACTAAAATAGAATGACAGTAATCTGTGCAGTAATTCCTGTACTGTGATCGCCCTAGAAAGGGAAAGGAATACTAAGTTATCAAATTGCCAGTGCCTGAAGATGCTGGCTGCATAGGAAAATGATAAATAACTTCCCCTAAAGAGCAAAGGAAAACAGAGTTCTGAAAACAGCCCTGATATAATGGAAGAGTGTTGAGATTCTGATACTCATAACCTAAACTAGCAAATGTAGTCTGCTCTTGGGAGGTAACAGTGGAGGAAAATGGTGAGGAACCAGTGTATCCTTAAGGTGCACCCTTCCACCATTGGTGCTGCCCGATGATGGTGCCCCTTGCACAAGGCTCATACCTGGGAGTGGAAAAAAAAAAAAGAAATGAAAACACTTGCTCTCTAGGCTCTACGACAAGCTCTGGAGGAAGGAAGAAAGAAGGGGTGGGGAGGGCAGGACCAGGTGTGAGGTGGTCCAGGAAGGTGGGCAAAATAAACGTAGGAGCAGAAGGAACGGTAACCGCATGGTGGATGTGCGGGAAGGTAGAAAGCATACAGCACTTAACTAGTCTACGCAGAGCATGCAGTTGTTTAAAAGCAGCGATATAGTTCCAGGAGGCAAAATATTTGATGCAAGAGAAGACATGACACTCCTCTGCTCAAGGAAACCAAGGGATTATAATTTGAACCACAATGGATGGGGAGTATAGCAAGAGGTCTCTCAGTGGTGATAAGTAAAAATAAATTGTATGCTCATGCTAGCGTGGATACTGTTCTCAGCTGCTGAGCTTATAACCTGCTTTGGGAGTAGTGTTGCTCTGGATGCCTGGATGGGCTTGCTCCTAAAGCTGCTGCTCTGTCCCTTTGAACTTTGGGCTGGATGTCTGGCTGGTTCCTTACGCTGGTGGTGCTGGGCACCCCATGCAGGACGTGCTGCCTGTGCAGGACTAACTGCAGCAGCATTAGAAGCAATGTGGTGTGAAAGAGGAGGTACTGGGTTTACAGCAGAGGTGGATCACATCTAAAGACCTGCCCTTGCTGGGAAATCTGCTCTCCAGCATGGGCCTGCTGTGGGTATTGTGAAAAAGTTGCCTGGCTTCAAAGGAACCTGTGACAACAAGCCTGCTCTCCACTGATAGCTTGGTACCAAGTGGTATCATGACGCCATGAAAATATGTCAGCAGCAGGAGGAAACAAGCAGTTTTGCTGGCAGGAATCCAACAAAACCTGCTGTCCTGGGGCTTTGCACCTTGGTAGTATCTGTTGATGTCTCCTCATCCAAACAGCTCCTGAGGTTTGGGGTCTCTTTCTCTCTTAAATGCAGACTCCGAGCCGGTCCCATGAGGGCTGAGCTCATTATTGCAGCTTTACCTCAAAAGGTGCCAAGCTGTGGGGCTCTGGCTGCCTTTTCATGACCATCTATGAGAATGTAATTATATATTTAGACCTCTGCCTTCTTTAACTGTATTGGTCAACAGGTTGGAAATTAAGGGGAGATGAGGAGGGAGGAGGAGTTTATTAAAGCATGAGCTCTGGTCTAGAAATAAAATGTCAGGAAAGAGCTGGGAAACCAGGACAAGAGGTTTTGGCAAATAGTTGTACAATATCCTGCAGCACAGGGTTGCTCGGGGGAATGCAGCTAGGGCCTGCCTTGGCCGGGCAGGCAGCAGTGACAATGAAACGATGTGACTTGGCACAGTCACTGCCAAGCTTTACTCTCCAGGCCATGGTGTCAAGCCCTCGCTGTGCCCAAAGCTGTATTTCACAGCTCAGGGACAAGGCAGCTCCAGGCTGGAGCGAGGCAGGATCCCTAGCTAAGCCCCTGTGGGCAAGTCAAGGATCTTATCACAAAACTTGAAGAACGGGTAGGACCTATCTGACCCCTGTCCCCACAGCAGAAAGCTGTGCCATAGGGATATTTCTGCTGGAGGTAGCTGGGGAAGATTGTGTTTCCGAAGCAAGCAGGACTGGGAATTAGCTGATCTCCCAGGTACAAGAGGTGAACCAACACCTTCTGAAACTCAGCGTGGTGGAACTCATCGCACTGGCAAATGCGTACGGTTTACAGTAGCGTTGCATCTTAACAATTAAAAATGACAGCTGATTCTCTTCTTCCCTATGCTGATGTAAATTAGGAACAAGTTTACTGAAGCTAATATAGCTACATTGGTGTGAGAGCAGAAGTGAGCATGGTATGTGTGCTGTCTCTGCTCATTATCCTCTCTTCTCGCCTAAAGGACTCTCCTGTTCTTATTTGTTATTTCTTACTTTGCTCATCACATAGAGGATTTTCCCAAGCTGTTGCTTTTGTGTAAGAGGCATGTTTACTTGCATGAGCTAAGGTAAAGGCTGGCTTGCTTAAAATGTTAAATTTGAATTTAAAAGTTGCATTGCTTAAAAAAAAAAAAAAAAAGGAAATATATTTTTTTTTTACCTTATTGTATTAGCTCTATTCCTCTAATGAAACATTTCTCTTGACCTACCCTTTCTGTTCAAAACTTTCCAAGAAGTCAATGGGAACTTTGAGGAGTGAGTTTGTCTGCAAGTCATGTAATGAGCTCTCTGGGCTGAGCTCAGTGAGGCTGATTGCCTTTCCAACAGCTGGCAGCGAGGAGGTGGGAGCCTTCCGGGGGCTGCTGATAAATACAACGTGGAGCAAAGTGTAAATGACCACTGAGCTTGGATCCGCAGAGGGGAAAGGACCTGGCTGAGGTCCTTGAGCTGATGGGATGGCAGAGAGAGGCTGAGACAGAGGAAGAGGGATGAGTATTGCATTTATTTTTTATTTTTCCTGTTGAAAGCCATTGTGCTTACTGCAGGGTTTGCAGAACATTTGGAATCGGGAAAGATGATGACTTCTGTTTGCAAAATAACAGCTTAGGCAGAAAGCCTTCTTAGTGTCTGTGTGATCCCATGAGGTTACTGCTACGGTGCTGAGGCTTTCTCCGTCTTTTTGTGTTGCGTGCTTAGAGGAGAGGGCACTTCTCCGCGTGCACTTCCCGTAGCCTCCCCGCTCACCCCACCGGCGAGTGCTCTACATCAGTGTTGTGTGGGTGAGCACTGGACTCGCGGGTCTTTGACTTCAGCTCACATTCAGCACTGACCTAGAAAAGCGTCTGTCATTGCACAGCCACAGCAGGACAGGAAACATAGCAGAGAAATGAACCGGCAATTACRCACTCCTGCCTATTGTCATATTATCTATTTCATTATCATATCTTCTATTCTTTGTACTTTGAGTTAATTGCTTATAAGAGCAGTGGTTTTTTGCAACATTTTGATTGCTGTTAATACCACTGATACTTGAAGCTGTCTGATTTATTGGAAAACATGCTTTTTAATGCCTATTATAATGGAATCATGTGCTGGACATCCCAGCCAATCTAAAGCAGCATCCCTCTCCTTTCAAGCCTTTTTATTGGCCTCTCTGGTTGTCACATCTCGCAGTCCAAAGATTAACTTCTCTGATTCAATTACTTCATGCAGAAAATGTCTCGATTCAGAGTGAGAACAGGTGGATCTCATCATTTGCCTTATTTTCCAATACTTGGTTTAGGCAAAATCCAGACATTACTAAAGGTTTGTGTAAAAGTGTCTCTCTAAAGAAAACTAAAAACCAAATCAAGTAAAATTCACAGTACCTAGTGCTGTTTGTGTGGTTTTTGGGTGGGTGGGTTTTGKTTTTTTTTTTGGTCAAACATAGAATCTAAATATATGGAGGAAAAGCAGAGATACTGTCCATAACGTCAACACAACACCTAGAACTACAAGAGCAAAAGGGAAGAACAGGGTGAAATATAAAGACCACAACCTCGAGCAGCAATGGGCATCGGTGCGGGGTCAGGAACACAAATCCACTCTCGCAGTGTTTGAATCTCTGTGACAGTGGAGTGCAGTCACAGCTTCTGTAGGCTTGGAAGCATGAAACCCACCTCTGCTGAAAATATCCTGTCAAACTGATGGTCGCTAAGGGACTGCTGAAGCAGGAGGGGAAGCTAAAGAAGCTGAAGCCTGTCTGCCTGCAGGGAGGTGTTCTCAGCTCCTCTCCGATGCCAGAGGCTGGCTTTGGTGGGCAGATACCGCACCTCAGCGCTCATGGTAGGTCAGGACCCCTCTGTGCTCCTTCTCAGTCTGGTTAAGCAGGACACACTGAACAGCACGAACAAAGCCTTTTTAAAAACAGTTTGATAATTGTTGTGTAGGGATGTTCCTGTGTTTTTGCTTACATAGGTTTAGGGGCAAATATGATTCAAAGCATAAATAAGATACCATTTTTATTAATAATGACCTTGTCTATACTTCAATCAGCTCATTTAACCTTTCAAATAAAAAAAATCCAACAAAAACCCAAACAAAAAAAACCCAAAACAAACTGTGAGCTGACCAAAAGTCAAAGCACCCGGTTTATGAAACCATGAGAATGTGCGGGCCACGTGACAAAATGTGGTGTGTTGTGAACAGAAAGGTGATGCAGGAGGAATATATGGGGTAAATAACTACTTGACAAATAACCTCAGTGTAGTAATATTCTTATTACACTATTCTTAGTGTAGTAATATAGAATCTGTCCTGAAACCTTTTATGCATATTATCTTCCTAGATCCTCAATGGCTTTGCAGTCCTGTGTATGKGACAACAGAGGATGCTTTTAAATCAAGTTGACTGAATTGGCTTAACAGCCCTTTACAGTCCTGTAGATCCACTTAGCAAAGTTTGTTTTAGAAAAATTTGTCTCCATGCAGTCTAGATGTTCAGAATACCAAACATACAATTTTTTTTTTTTTTTTTGGACACACTGGTTGTTTCCATGAAACCAGTTTGATTACTTAGGTCCTTAAAGTTCAGCACACATTCACGTGCTTCGCGGTACCTAAATCTCTGTACATAYTAAAAGTACTCCACCCCTCTCAACCCATGATGTCCAGATTTGGAAAAAAATCACATTTCCTCATTACCTATTCTTCTGTTCCTCCATCAATTCTTTCAGTCTTAACTGACAAAATAACCACTTTACGTAGGGTTTTTTTTCCAATAAAATTTGCAAATATAAAATGTRTAACGAATACCAATTTATTCTCAGTTTATAGCTTTACATTTTTATCTCACCCACAGGATGTGTAACACAAATAAAAATCAGTATGGTGAGAATTCACAAAAYAGCTACAGTTAATAGCAAAATCATTTCAAGAGCTAACAAAATAAATATGTGGGTTTATTTGTTTAGAAAGCTGCACCTTTTTCTTTCTTAATTTCTTATATTTGACAGCTGTCCTAGATGAATGACAGTTTGACTATTATTGTTTTGAAAATTAGGTACCGAAGGGTTGTTTTCTTCTCGATCCGCAACATATAATTGTGTGAGGAAGAAAAAGATCCTATACAAATACTGCACTTCCTCAGATCAGCATGAGACATATCTGCTCTGAAACTTCACTATGAGAATGCCAAATGGTCTCTCGATAACAGAGCCTATGGCAGTATGAGCTTTATTGTAGTTTCCCTTAGGAAGTGTTGATGGATTTATGGAGGGCTTCATTAAATATAGGCTTAAAGGATATCCGCTATCGCCGACTTGTCAAAAGAAAAAATAATATCAAAGCCATCCGTGCAGATCAGAGATGCAGGTGTTAACAGTGCATTATAATCTGGTAGTGTTTAACTTGCCAGTTAATTGCAGTAGTCTTGTCTGAGTTCAGACGTTTAAAAGATAAATTTAAAAGATGAATGCATCTTGTGTAGGCTTAGGGCACATGTACAATGATACCATATTGCTAATGGTTCTCGCTTCGGCRTCCCCGTTCATGTTTGCATTTCTCCTACTAAAATGCTCCTTCCTAGCAATGACTCTGCGTGCCTGCGGCTGCTCAGCCCCGGGAATGGGCAGCTTCGGCGCGTTTGCTCTTATTTTGAGGGATTGAATGTCATAGTCCGAGCCTATTTCAGTACTGCCTTGAGAAAGGGTGATGTTTCACTGCACCAAACCCACCTCTTTCCTTGTCATTTGTGGGAGTGAGTCAGTAGCATGGGGAAATAACGCGGCGTACAAGGCTGCCTGCTGCACAGTTACTGCATGACTGCAAGTTTTCAAGCCCTTAGCAACCAAATCCCTACTCCTGCACGCTTGTCTTCCTTACAAATGCTGCAGCTGCAAACACGGCTCTGAAACAAAGCTCAAAATACCRTTTGCAATGGGCTACATTTTCAAACAAAGAAGGTGCACCCTGGTATTTGTAAAACATGCACTTATGAAATCAGATAATAACAGGTACAAAGAATAATGTCACAACTTGAATTGCCTGTGGAATCATAAATATTTTGTGCAACCAGTTACACACCTATAATCTGAGCCATCTCCTTAGATGTCAGAATTATCTATAATTTGACACTCATGTTTAGGGAAAAAAATAAATAAACAAAGTAAGCAAAAACAAATTAGTTCAAAATGGAATTAATCTTCCAGCGTATAAAAAGTCAAACAGAATATTATTATTATGGCCTTTTACAGTGTTCATCAGGCAAAACCACTGGAGTCCTATGCATAAAAAACTCWATTATTTATGTAGTAGTACAACCAAAATGGAAGAAAATTTATAGCATATTGTGCTAAATAGGTAATGATTACAATTTGCAAGTGCATTGTCAAAACCACCATCCATTGTTTGAGTGGGAAACTGGCACTAGGACTTGCTCCTTGGAGGAATATAGGCACACCCCCAAAATACAGTTTATTTACATGTTCTTTAATCAGTGGAGCTTAGAGACCTGGATGCATCTGAGGATCAGTGAAAYACAGCAGAAGGCATCACCTGTGGGTGAGAAGCTGGTGTCACAGGCAGAGAGGAGGAGGGAAAGCCGTGGGGACGAGGGGGTGGCGGTGCTCCTTAACACAGAAGCGCAACGGAGAAGTGGGGGAGAAAGGCAAAAAAAAGATAAGGCAGGAAGGCTTGCTTCCAAAACACTTGAAACCACTACGGTAAAGGCTCATGGACATAGAAATTCCTGGTTTGATTTAGGCACACCCYGCCAGCCGGTCATGTCCATAGACTGTGCTTTGCCAGATTGAATTTTCACTTGTTTTTGCAAACTTGAACGGCAGATCACAAGAGACTCAGGATTATTCGGTGCATAAAACATAATCCTACTTGCAAAACAAGTGTGCTTCCACTGCCTGCTCTGGGAAAAGATATTAAATCATTCCAATCAACAACTTGGTAGTTTTGTACAACCCTTTGCATTAAAAATGGGGGCTCCACCTTGGACTTGCCAATAAACAATTTCTGGTTTTGAAATGGGATCTATAATGTGCAGTGATGAAAACACTGACAGCATCTGATAAACTCTCCCTAGAGGACAGCCTCAGGGGGGGCCAAGTGGTCCAGAATTGGTTCTAATAACAAATCATTTGGGGGGGCTCGTATAAAACACTGTTCACTGTGGTGTTAATTTAATCATATAGCAGTTGTGCAGTATGAATTCTGCAGCTTGAAGGGCTCCTTTGTGAGCCTCGAGTTCTATGCTTACAAAAATTGAGCATCAGAAGAACAAGCCACTGGCATCAGAAAAACAAAAATAGGTTTTCTTTCACTTGATTTAACAAATCTAACTTCTCAGACTGAGSCTGGAGGTTTTCCTTTGGGCATTCCTTCTCAACAGGCAAATGAAAATCAAAGGCTTGGAAATCAGGGGAGCACATACCTGCTGTGAATGGTGAGATCACACGTAAAATCTTTATAGCAAAGCTAATGCTGTGCAAGAAGTACATCAAGGAGTGGGTTTAGCCCACTGGGCTACGGCCTAGTCTAGATCTTTCATAGTGATTTTCTAATTAAAAATCAAAAGCGTTACCTACAAGGCAGAAAATTAGAGTGCCCATAAGGGAGGCTTTGAAAGTTTGTTTGAACCCCGAGATGCTGCGGGAGTATGCCTGCAGGCTGCAGTATCACTGTCGCTTGACTTCCAGCACCGTTTGCCAAATTCATTATCCCTGATTATGCAGATACATGTAAACCTGGCTGTGCATCCCTTTGCTCCTCTTTCAGGATTATTGGAATTGARAGTCACTGGACGACAGTCAGTTGTTTCTCCTCCCATGTTCTTGGATGGYGGAATTGGGTAATGTGCAGAAATGATGTGAAGGAAGTTTAGCTCTACATAAAAGAGGGATGTCATTCATTTCTGTCTGAAACACAAAGATATCAAGGGCCAAAGTGTGGTGCTTAAAAGAACGTTGGCTATGTTAAAATTCAGTGCCACTTCCACCTCAAAGCAAATAACAGTCACATTTGACAAATTTTATTTTAGTTACAGGCAGAGTCTTGAGGCTAGGATTATCATTTCAGCCAGTTACAGCATTAGGCCRGTGGTTTTGTGGCAATGGTGTTATCACTTGTGACAGTTTTGGTCAAGTACAACATCCTGTTTAGGTTCTTCAGCTGCTCCTTTTATTAAATTATCATTTGAAGTGAATTCTATCATCATATCTTTTCTCTCCTTTAAAAAAAATATATTTTTGCACTGGAATATGAGAAAAAAATGGAGAAAATACATTTCATGAGCTGAAATATTTGTGGGAGGAGAAGGGATTTCTATTTTTACKTCAATCGTCCCCATGAGTGGATAAGAACAGTAGATTGAGAAGTAAGAAATTAAAACATGGTATTATTATATTGAAATACAGTCTAAAAGTCAGTTCTACAAGCAGTTGAAGTAATAAGACTGCCTGAAACTGGTAACTATTGGTGTAACTATTAATTATGTTGCAGAAATATCCTCATTACAAAATGTCAGGATGACTCTGCTTCAACTGTAAAGAAAAAAATTAAACGAGAATTGCAGTTTTTGTGCTGGTGTAATCCATAGTGTAACCTGAGCTAGAACACAGTGAGGGCAGGAAAGAAAAGGGAGCCACCCAGAAACTCCGATACAACTCGTTCTTCTTTGCTCCTTTTCATTTTTTACATTCATTTTTTGTTTTTCTTTTTTTAATAGTCTTCATTTTTCATTGGGAAAGTACTGACTATTATTTAAGATTACCTTGAGCTCATTTTAAGGTATTTGCAAACATCTCTCATCTTAAAAAAAAACAGTCAGTCAGTTTGGTACATGCTACTTTTTACTACGTTAAAACAAATGGTGATTTTGAACTCACACTCGGGCTTATCAACCCATTCTCTGCTCTTGGTCATTGTGATTGTGGTATTTTAGTTCTGCAGAACCACRAGCAGTTTAGATTGACTGTGCAGGCAGGCAAGATCCGGCAACCCAGGATAGCAAGCAGCTGTAGAGAGTAGCTACAACAACTGAGACGCACATTGTAAGTGGTCTAAATATGTCTGCATGTGTAAGCAGGCACGGTGAGCCTTTGCTTAGCGAACATTTCCAAGCAGGTTATTTGTTAAATGAAGGATTTTGCAGACTGTTTGCAAAGGGATGAGAAATAAGCTGGCTGTGCACTACAAAGAGGTTCAAATTTTGTGGTGACCGGGACTGCAGTGTAAGATGCCGAGAGGGATATGTAGATCTGACTATTTCTTACGATCCTTATCTGCACTGGGCATTTCCTCCATCTGTATAGGTGCGCCGGTGTAAATCTTGATGGTTTCAAACAGGAAGAAGCTACGCTGGCACGAATGACAGCCTACAGCAGGTTTGCTGCCCTCACTGGTGTGGCTGTGCAGGTGGCAGGAGCAAACTTAGGTGGGCAATGCCCAYGGCGGCTAGAGCACTTTTACCAAAATGATAACCTTGTCGGCTGGATACTATCAGCACCCACAGGCACCTGCCCACAATAGCCACGGCTGCAGCTACTGCTTGGTGCAGGCAAGCCTTCGGTTACAGAAAATGTCTTTACAGAAAATGTCTAACACCCACGTTATGATTCCCCTCGAGGTGACTCCGGCTGAAGAAGCTCCTGGCCCAAGCCCGTGCCCTCCCGAGGCTGCGGCACTCTCGCTGGTGCTGCTTGGCTGTTTGCAGGCTGCGCTCGGCATCCAGCTCCTAATGGGATTTGACTGAAATAAATAAATAAAGGAACTCTCCCAGACAGATGTTTTTTGTAAAACCCGTCCTTTGCAGAGCTGACTTAGAGCACAGCCACACAGAGAGGAAAGCGTTACAGGGGAATGGTGAAGCGGGAGGAAGTGATTTGAAAGGGGTGGGGGCTGGATCCCCATCAACCAGMTGTGACACTGCGACACGGGGCCATCGCCTAACTAGTTACACAATCTGAAGCAATTTTTTCTTTGTTACTATAACTGACATTCTCTCAATCACTCGTTGGTTTTCTACACTGACTTTAACCAAGTTTCCACCAGGCTATGAGCACGGTTTCTGGTGGCTGACCAGATACCATTAACCCTGTTAGACTTCCCTATTTGTGGTTTGCTAGATGTAATTTAACATTCCGCATTTTAAGAAGGATGTGTTATATGAATCTTTGTCTTGACCAATTTTTTTTCATGATAGTATCACTAGGAAAGTGTACTTCATTTGAATAGGACCATTGCAGTACCAGTTTCTAATCCTCCTTATGAAATACATCTTTGCCACTGGGAATTTTGTTTTTCATGTTTGGATGAAGAATAAGGTCAACAACATGAAAGGTACKTGAGCTGGAGGTGAGCAGGGTATGCGGTTCTTAAAGGATTCCTTTGCTTTCTTGTTTATGGCAAAGAAGAACATGAAGATACGAAGATAGCAGGAGGAAAATGTGGTGGAGGTAGAAGGGTTGGAGGGAAGCAAGGTGAGTGGATAGAGAAGACCRAACAGGTGTCAAAGACACATTGGGCAGAGTTTAGCTGGAACAGGAAAATGAAGCAACTGGTGGGAAAGACAATGGTGGCATGCAGGAACACTGTCTGATAAAATACAAAGTTTATCAGGCCAAGTACATATCTCAGCCTCTGTAGCCCAGTGCTTTACCGGAACCCAATTTGTATACTTAGTTTTAATGAAAATTTAGTCACTGTGATTATAAGAAAAGCTTGAAGTCATGAACAGAACAGAAAGGCTGGAGCAATTTGTGCCTAAATTTGCAGGGGAARTTTGAATCGGGATCCAGAAACAAGCATTGCAAGGAGTGGGTGAAGGTCACCGAGCAAGAAGGGTGCGAGCAGCAGCACCGTAAAGCACAGCCCTGTAACGTGGGTGGTATAAAGAAGGGGCGATACAACTTGCACCTCCGCGCTGGCTGCAAAAGGTGGGCCACCACCAAAAGGCTGGCCACGMGGGATGTGGCATGGGCCTTTCGCCTGAGGTGAAACCCAGAAGGCCACAGGTGCGGAGGCGGTGGGTGCAGGCGGCCRACGGTGCCGGTATGGCAGTGCTGAGCCCCCGAGAGCGACCCGGGTGGGAAATGCAGACGGGGTGCGCGGGGCACCGAGGGGAAGGGACAGGCTGGAGCGCGGGGAGGGCAGCGGGCGCTGGCAGGACTGGGCCCGGCGCCCCAGGTGCGGGGTTGAAGGCAGAGCAGGTGCCGCCCGGGGAGCAGACGCCGGGGAGCAGGGAGGACCCCGCGGGGCCGAAGCGGGCCGGGCGCGGCGGGGCAGGCAGGCGGAGCAGAGAGGTGCGGGCCCGGGCAGGAGGCGAGAAGCGAACCGGGGCAGGAGGCGGGAAGCGAACCGGGCCGGGAGGGCGGAGCGCACCGGGGCGGGCGGGGCGGCCGCGGCACCTGCGTGCTGGGAGCCCGGCGGCGCCGAGCCCGGCCCCCTCGGCGGCGCCGCCAGACGGCGGCGGGCCGGGCCGAGGCGCTGCTGGGAAGCGCATCCCGCCCCGCTCCGCCCCGGCAGCCGCGGCCATGACCGACAACATCCCGCTGCAGCCGGTCCGGCAGAAGAAGCGGATGGACAGCAAGCACCGCAGCGGGTGAGCTGCTCGGCGGGGCGGCAGCTCCCGCGGGCCCGGGGCCCCGCTCCTCGCCCGGCCGCCGCCTGTGTTGCGGGAGACGGGCGGGCGGCGCGATCCCCGGGCCCCCTCGCCTCGGGGCGGCGGCGGGACCCCCCCCGCTCCGGGGGGGGGGGGACTTTGCGGGATGCCCGGGGCAGGCGGGGCGCGGAAACGCAGGGGAGGGCAGGCGGGAGCCGCGTCTCCCTGCGCTGCGGGGCCGCGGTCCGAGCCCGGGAGGAGAAAGAGGAGGAGTGTGGGGGGGAGGCAGGCAGGCAGGCAGGCGCTGACAGGTTGTTCCTGACGCCATTGCGTGGCACGCCCGGGCGGAGCGCAGGATCCTGCCGGGCGGTGCTGCGCTGCGGTCGGGGATGCCGGGGCTGGGGAGAGTGGGGCCAGCCATCACCCGAGTTGGCAGCCCCTTGCCTGGGGAAAAATCAGCCCGGCCGACCCCTGTCCTCATCGCCTTCTCCATTAGAGCCCTGCAGACAAAGCGGTGCCTGGGCAGCAGCGAGCGCGGCTGACGGACGCCGAGCCCGGCCCCAGAAGTGGGGCAGCAAACGCCCGCGGGCGCCGCCGGAGCGGCCGGGCTGGCCCGGGCGGGAGGCGGTTGTGTCACCGCTGCCTGACACCAGCCCTGCTGTCCGTCCTGTTTGTCATCCCTGCTGTTGCGCTGGGCTGGAGAATGACAGGCTGGTGCTTGGGCGAGCGCTCGGTCTTTGCTGAGGAATAGCGTTGGACCAGAAATGGTGTTTGTTGATCTGTAACAAAGGTCTCTGTCTAAGCGCAGAAGGCTCTGTTTAACTGTAACAGTTAAAGCAATACAATATCCTTAGCGTGGGATGTTGCAATATCCTGAGTGTGGGATGTGTTCCTAAAGGAGATGTATGTATATATTTATCCTGATATTCCCATGCAGGAAGTTGAATAAGAAAAATGATCCTTTGATACTGTTTTGGTATTGACAGACAGGTTGGTTTGTACACAGTGCGGTGTACAGGGTATCCAAGCTACCTGGCTGTCAGTTATTGCAGTGCTTCTTTTGTCCCTGGATAATTTGTTTTTTAAAATGTGGTGAGTGGTATTAGCAAAATAAACCAAAATATCAAAGGAAATCCTGACTGTTGGAACAAGAGAAGATTGATACTTTTTCCCTTGTTTGTTATGTTTTTGGTTGATAGTTTTGATTCAGATTCCTCTAACTGAAATTGTTCTACATAGTTTATTCATTATTAGAATTATTCCTTATTATCAACATTGTTTCTAGTAATTGATGTAGCAATATCCATSCCAGTTGATACTGAGCTGGGAGGTGTGTGTGATGCAGCAAGTAATTCCCCAGCGCCTGTGTAACATGCATCACTGGGCAAGTTCCACAAGGTGCAGCCACCATGGCATTAAATTCGGTGGCGTGATTGAAAGGGATCAGGGAGAGGTGGATGCCTGAGAAATTTCTCAAAGCTTCTTGAACGATTTCTTTTCCTAAAGTTCYCTAATCTCCACTGAGACTCTCTTGGGTATTACGATGTGGTTAGCAGTGTCTAACAGAAATTGCCCTCATCTAACCTAAGCTATGGTTCGTTGGTTGTGGACTCTACCTGATTAGCAGWCACAGAGATGATGTTTCCTGTGTTAGCAGGAAATTTTGGCAGCAAGAAGTTGTGAAGGAAGACTGCTTAGGATTTTTCTCAATAGCAGTTTGAAAAACTTGGATTTGGGGTTTCTATTTGGTGCAGTAACTCTGGGGATGGGACTTATCATATATTGGGAACTCTTGTTTTACTGATAAGTAGCCTGTGATATGTTAGTAATTGGATCGAATGATAGTGTGGATAACAAAGCATTGAAGTCCAGCAAATCCAAAACAGGATTATAAACCAAAGGAGAAATCAGCCAGCAAGTCAGGGAGGGTCCCTGGTGTCACATCCAGGATGGAGTCCTGAGAATCCGAAGCCATAATCAAGACCTTCTTCYTTCTGTTCCCTCTGAGAAAAACCCAAACAAAAGCACTTCCAAGTCATCTTCCTTGATACATATGAAAACCCAGGGACAAGCAAGTCTTGAAAGACTTCACCTTAGCATAGCCCTGACTGCAATTTCTACTGTGGGAGTTTCCCCCCACCAGTGGGGGCAAGTTCTCAGACAGAGATTTTTGTCAGTGTGGTCTTCTGGAGTGGGGAACAGATTTCTGTTCATGTACTGAATGACTTCATAGAAATCTTCATATATGTTAACAAAAAAGTAAGAAATTCCTAATTCTCATGTAGGCAGCAAAGGGCAGGTGTTATCCAAGCAAGGCTTTCATCACAGCCTCAGCCTCTAGCGTACTTTGAAGAGAAGCCAGGGAGGAACTTGCACAGTAGCCTTGCAGAGATGAATGATGGTACAGACAGCTGAGATCTGTGTCGAAAAGAAACCATGTGCTTAATAAACCAGTAGGAGAAGAGGTTATCTGTTCCTGAGCATAACTTTAATGTGGATCTTCCTTGCTGCAATCAAAGGCTAAGCTCTAAATTCTGCAGCTGTATGCCTTGAATTCAGCCATATTCTTCCAAATGCTTTGCAGCACTCTGAAAACCACTTTGAGATATGTGCCAATTAGGAGCGAAGATAGCATTAACTGCAGCGGGATGGCAAGTGAGTCTGAGCTTCCCAGGGGCTGAGCTCTGCCGGGAAGGGAGCTGCAAGTTCCTGAAGCACCCCAGATGCTCCGTTCAGTGCATGACACAAGTTTTTCCCTAAATAGCATATGGTCTCAGTCCGCAATCCTGCAAGGCATTTCTTTGAAACCGGCAAACTGCTGTGCTCATGCTGCCTCTGCACTAGAAAGGCCTTGATCCAGAAATGTGGGGGGAAGAATGGGGAATGAGATGGGGAAGGAGGAGCTTTACAGTAACATTTCATGCGGCCATTCCATTGTACGTGTGTGTGTGCTCTTTGGCTCTATTTAAAATGGCAAATTCCATTTCAAAGTCAACAGAGAGAGATGGGAGCTCCTGCCCTCCGTCTGCCTGCGTGTGGGTGTGCCTCGGCGCGTGCAGAGCTGGGCTGGTTTCCCACAGACGAGCTATTTTGCACCGTGGCACTTGGCGGATGGGCAGGRGTGGGCTGCAGGAATAGCAGTGCTCCTGGCCCCTTCCCGAGCCACCCCAGCTGTGCTGTCACACAGCCTGAAACGGGAGTATTTGAATCATGTGGAGGTGCATAAAAAGGCTAGGTGGTTGTGCATGGCTCTGTTTTTTTTTTATCAATGGAAAATTCTTTATATGCTTTTAAAATAATGAAATGTGGAAGGTTGGTTTGTATATTAAAGGTGCCAAGGATTTAACAGCACAGCCTGTGAGAAACATAGAAACATCATCTGAGAAATGTGCTTGTTGTAGAAGTGATTAAATATGTTGATGAGCTTCAGCACTAATTTGACAAATATTCCCCCAGTATTAGAAAAAATATGACACTTTTTTCTATTAGGTTTGTTTTACATGAAAAATGCTTATGAAAGTATTTTTTGTTTGCTCTCAAATACTTCTCCATCAAACATGCTGCATTTATAAATAAAACCTGCTTCTTGGTAATGGCTGTTAATTTGGCATCTGACAGTCAATCTGTCATATTACTGCTTCTTACATCATCACTAAGAATGTGTTTTTGTAAACAARTATCATCCCAAGTGAAGTACACAGGAGACCTTTGTGCTCTTCACCACCTCCCCATTCACATAGATCCCGGCGCAGATGAAGGGCCGTATCACTTATAGGACTCAAAGTGTTGGATACAGTTCACATTGAAAGAGATGCTTTTGAGTGGTTGTGATTTTATTTGGGGATTTGTGAGGTGGTTGTTTATTATTATTTTTGCCAAGTTATGATTTAAAATGTGAATAACACAATGTTGTATAAGCTTCCCCATATAAGCTGTCTTCATATATTTTTCATGTTCTTTCTGTAAGACAGTAATTTTTAAAAGTTCATGGTGTACAGTGACTTGCTAGTTTACTATACTTCAGGGGCTATTGCAATACTGTTCTTCAATGCTTCAGTTGCAAAATGGAGAAGGAGAAATGTTTAGGAATATGTATTCCTAAACTTTTATAGAAAATTGCTCACATTTCTGTAACTTTGTGATTCCCATTTCTGCAAAGTGCATGCTAATTTTATCAGCATCTCTAAGCAGCAATGTCAACTTTCAGCTGTTTTTCTAGACAATGTCTTTCACTTTCAAGGACATAGTCTTCTGATTTCCTGATGGAAAGTATTTTATTATTCCTAATAATGCCAGTAGTTCTCCCCTGCCAGAAACAGCCAACTTCCTCCAGTGACACTGACCTTGCCCTGACCAGAAAACTTTGGAGTAATGTGATGGCCTGAGCTGCCCCTTCCCTCATGATCCAGGTCTTTAAGCTTGATACCCAAAAATAGGGATGGTATCCAAAGAAACAATAGATCACAGAACTATGCAATGCCTGTAAAATTCTTTCAGGGAGGCACAAGTAAGTTAACTGGAAAAAGCTGATAGCCCCAGTCAAAAGGACTTTTTATTCAATGAGCACCAGGGTAATCTGAAGACACCTTGTGTACTTGTTTGTATGTGCTCAGAGTGCTTTGTTACTGGTACCCAACTGAATGGATTTGTCAGACTGTTTTTTTCGAGGTTAAGATTGTTCAGTTTCCAGAGGAGAAGAAAGGGAAAAGGAAACTGTCTGAAACGTTCCTTGTTAGGTTCACCACCCATCTTTCTGCGTCTTCTTTCCCTTTAGCTCTCGGTATGAGTCGTGTTTTGTCATCCCAGCATATGGGCATCCCAAGTCAGATACTTAGCAGCACAGCCCAGGACTTTGCACCCTAAGCGTGGCCGTCTCTCCTCRCAGTACAAGTCCTTGGCAGCTTTGGGAGCTTTTGCTTTGGCCCCTGTGAGTGCGCAGCAGCCGTGCAGCGCGGGCGAGCGCCAGGCTTTCACCGGGGTCGCACCACGTGCTGTGCCAGCACAACCTGGTGCAGTAATAAAAGTGGCTGTGGCGGCCGGTGTTTACTCACAGTGCAGCATTGGCACATGTAAGACAGCAAGGGTTCAGGTAGTGAAACTGTCCTGTCTGCACGTGAGCCTGGGTAGGTTAATGAAACCTGCCATTAGTCTGTGAAAACATGATCTGCCGTTACAGCCACTCCTGTTTGTGTAAAGCGCTTTGTAAGGATCACGGATGTCATATGGAGGATTTTAAAGCAGAACTAATGAGCTTAGTAATGTCTTCTTCCTTAATGAAGTTTAAGACATCATTGAAAAGTTTAAAAAAATAAAAATTATGGCAATGGAATCTCTTTGGGAGGGGTGATAAACATCTGTCTGTAAGAATGAGCAGACAGTTCTGTGCTTGAGAAATGTCTGTGTTCTTACCAAAAGCTCCTTTTCTAACTTATTTCAACAAGCCATGGGCTGGCACTTGCACAGTTAGTGTGCAGAGACAACTGTTGCTGCTTAACATCTGCACTAGCCGCGGGTTTGGATTGCGGGCTTCTGCTGTGTGCCCGCCCGGCAAAGCACAGGCAGCTGCTGGGTGGTTCTTGGGGCAGGAGGAAAAAACAAGGTCACAGAACAGGCAAGAGTTGAATGCCAGCACTGGGGTTGACGAGGTGCCTTCATAGCAAAAACTCTCTGGGGACCTTTGAATGTAAATGGGATAAAGATCAGCATTGGCTGATTTTTCAGGATTTTCAGCCAGGGGCGAGTGGGTTCGTTGCTCAGCACTGCCCGTGCTGGAGGAGGCTTCGAGACAATGATGTAATGGGATTCCTGAGCGCTGATAAACCTCCCCAGTTAAAGTGTTGCAATGTGCAACTCTGTTATTGCTGGTTGTAGTATTGTGTTCATTGGTTGGACTCTTTTTTTTTTTTTAACAAATTCCTTTATATTGCATAGAAACCTTGTGCTAAAAGGCTATGTAGGAGATTTCTTAGTAGAAATGTTGGATATTCTTTACTTCAGCATTGATACTACTGATAATCGCCTTCAAAAACTTGCTAGGCAGGAAGTTTTTCTTTTGTTTGTTTAATTAGGTTTTCAGTTTGCTTTCCCTGTAATTCATGGGGTTGCGAAAACTGTGACTCTAGCCAGGCAGGAATATCACAAAACTGTTATTTTTACACAGCAGATTCTCCCATGCTCTTTCTTGCTTATACTTGGAACTGCATTATTTTTAGATTGATTCTCAAACCGTATAGTAACACAGCATTTGTAAATTAAAATTCTTACAGCAGCAAGTATCTTTGTGATGGAAAAGCTACGAGAGGTCATGGCTTTGATTGCAGAACGTGTGCTAAATTTTAGGTAATTTCACTTTTGTGCAATTGCTTTCTACTTCCCTGCCTTTGTAGGTGCTGTCAGTATTGGGGGCTGCTGTCTCATTTAGAACCATGCAAGTGTAAGCAATTTTGCAGTGCTAGGTGTTAGCATTCAGAGACTTTTATTTCCAAATTACTAAAAGCAATATAACTGTATGTAAACAGTTGGACAGAGCGCACTCTTCTTAAGGTAAAATGTTTTGGTTAGTTTGTGGGGTTCATTTGCCATTTTCTTATAAATTCGTGAGGAAAAAATGCTGCTAAGTCATTGAACTTATTAAAATGTCTGCAAGTCTGCCCAGGTATTTGGAAAGTTCTTTGGAGTGTATTAGTGATTTTTACTTTTTAAAAGCAATTCCCAGCAAAAAAAAAAAAAAAAAATTAAATTACAGTAGTACCCTCTTTGAGCCTTATCCTATTGTAAATATTATGATATAGGTGTGTAGGTATTTTTGCTGTTGAGTACAATCCCTAGAAGAGGCCCAACCTAAAAAATAACCAAAGGTAACTGGTTTCAGGTGTCTGATTACAAGGACCGACTGACTCTCTGTACCTGGGAAGCACATTGTGATGAAACAGGGTGTGTGGACACCAGGTTTGCTCCCTTGGGCAAAGCCTCTTATTTGGAGCCTTATCACAGAGGTCATTCTGAATTCACAGCCATTAAAACATGGATCAAGGCTAATCTTATGTGGTTTTCTCCATCATGAAAGAAGGAAAAACACTTCTTTCTTTTTTGCTCTTCTTTCTTTTTTGCTCTTCTTTCTTCCCTCCCCCCCTTTTCCTTTCCCTTCCCTTTTTTCCATAGCTCATCTCTATTTTCTATTGCAATCCAAATACCACCATTATCACTGTTTTCCATTAAAATATATTTGGGATACAGGTGACTGTTTGTCTTAGGTCTTCACCTGCAAACACAAAAGAAAACTACAATTAAAAGGTATCAAGCTAATAAAATATACTTCTGAAGTAGAGTTTATGAATTTGAGTGTTTAACATCAACTTCACTGTTTGTCTCATGTTGGTAACTGCCTTTCAGATGTGGGTATTATACACAACCATGAGGGGAAGAAAGATCTAATAGTTAGTTTTGCTTAACAAGAAAAGAAAAGTTTGTAGATTTGACAAAAATTGATAGTTTCAGGGGCAAGTGTAACTTTTTGAAGTGGGTTACGTTTAGGGTACTTACATTAACTATGGTTTTATGGTACTACCTAGGGAATAGTCAAAGATGGAAGTCCATTGTCCTAGARATGTTACAAATGCAGAAGAACAGGCAATGTCCCTGTCTAAGGTAAGCAGAGATGGCAGTAGTGGTGCTGCAAGTCTGTAGGAAGTCCGATGCCTCTTGTATATACTTGAACAGTAAAGCATCTCCAATTATTTTATTCCAGTAATTTGATCTAGATGTGCATTGCTATCGGGGCTTTGAACTGTTCACGTTGCCCACTGTGTTTATTTCTGTCAGATTTTCCTGCATTCTCCTAATTTTTTCTTCTTCGGCAAATGAACAGTTTGCAAGTCAGAGTTGACAACTACAGAGGCTTTGAGAAAGCTGACCTCTACATGGTCAGTGATAAATGTGTGTAGGTGAAAGCAGTGGGGTTGTTATTGAAATTGTGGGACCTGACAAGTACTCTGATTTTGGAATGGAGAGTATGACTTGCATGGAGCTGGTAAGAGACTATTTGGCACCATCCAGAACTTGTGATTTCATGTTCCTTCAGTACCGATGCGTGGGTGCTATGTAGTGCTGTGCTGTCTTGTCAGCATTTCGGTCTGAATGCTGCTTTCAGCGAGAAAACCTTCTCTCCTGTGTTTGGGTGGCACCTGTATGCTTACGGCTTAGGTTGTTCTTGAGCACAGACTAGAGAAAATCCACCTTTTCAGGGCTCATCTGCCACTCTTAATGAAATATAATAATATCACGGTAATTTGATTATGCAAAAATATTTTTGTCTAGTTTTAAGAGCTTGTGAGAAATTATCTCGCAAGTCAGCCTTGTGAAGTTAATGTCTATGCCTGCTCATGGAGCACCGAATCACATGGCAACACCTTTTCTTTACTTCTGGAAGCAGAGTCTTATCTACTGAAGGAACTAACTTAACTGATAACACTTCTTTTTCTGTTTATTTGCATCCAGCAGGGCGTAAAACATAAAAAAATGGTATCTTTGTAGGAAACCACCTTCTGTGTGGTGAGTTGAACTCTGTTCATCATGCTGCATGTATCTTCTGGCAAGACAATGACTTCAAGAGCTGAATGCTTTGTGTACTTCCTTAAACAGTTATTTCTTTCAGTTAGGTGTGTATTTAACTGAACTTTTGTGGCAGAATGCGGTGATTCAAGAACAGATCTTAGTGGTGTTTTCTGGAAAGATGTTTGTAAGAGCTCTGAAGCTTTTGGTTGTCAATCCGGCTGATACTGGCTTTCCCAAATGTCAATGGAATTCAGTAGGGCTGGTTTTAAAGGAACAAGGGGGATTGGGAAGAGATTGGCTTTCAGTAAGAAGCAGTGACAACAGAAGAATAACTCTTTTGGTGTGTGTGTATGGGTACAATGCTGCAATTTTGAACAGAGGGGCTTTTTCAAGGTACAAGAGGGATCGCTGATAAGTCCTTGCATCTCCCACGAAGTAACCGACGCTCTGTTTGATTCATTGCCTCAACTAAGAATTCGTTACATCGAGTAGTGCATGGTTTTATTTGCTAGAATTTGTGTGAGAGCTGAGTTTTTGCTGGCCGGGGTGAAGGCCCCACCAGGCTCCTCGAGCTGGTGGTGGGTGGGCTGGGGTGGCCTGGGGGCCGCGGCGGGTGGGCTCCAGCCTGTGGAAAGAAAGTCACAGTTCTCTGATGTTACCGTTGCTTAACAAATTACGTGTTAATCCTCCACGTTTTTCTAGAGAATAAGTGTTTCCTGCCACCTCATCCTGGGGTGTTTTAGTTGAGAAAAGCAGCATCTAGCCTGAAGTTTGTGAGCAGCACAGTGGTTTCCCAAACAGGGAGTATGGTTTTGTTACGTATGACATCCAACTGTGTGCTGGAGGAGATTATAACTTGGATAGTTTCAAATATAGGCACCACGTGCCATCGCTGGGATTTATTTATTGACCCTGGTGAGTCCAGAGCCCCCCGGCAGCAGCGGGGGAAGGTCGGGGTGCCCGCCGGGCCGGGGCTGCTGCGGGGACCCTCGGTGAGGTGTGCGGTGGGTTGAAGAAGTGTTCAGAGAGCTAGCTTCGCTCACATCGCATAGCCTGGGTTTTAAACGCCTCCCCTGGAAAGAAGAGGGAATCCTTTAGTAATGGTATCAGCTTTAGTGAAGTTGATGTGGCTTTCCTGAATTCCCATGTAACTTTTAGCAAGGGCCAGAAATGATGTTAAATAAATGGCTTTACTATAAGCCTGAGTTGAAACAGTAAAAAATCGGCATGCCGACGTGTTCATATTTTATTTATTTTGAACAATTCTTGGAAAACTGGCATTGCATGATATAAAAAGTAATTGTTGTGCTGGATAATTGAAACATGACAGTATTAGCCCCGGTTTGTGGTGCGGGGTCCAGGCGTTGGCCTGGGCTGCCCAAACTCGCAGCCTCGGCGGTGGTGCTGCAGTGGGACTGTCACCTGAAGAGCTGAAAATACGAATTACTACAGCCAAAGTAGCAGAGACTGTGTAGCTGGATCTACAGTGCATGTTCTCAGTCAATGAGAATGTGTATTACTCATTAGTAGTTAACATACAATTTGCCGTTGACATAAACAGAGCTAATGAACTGTAATACTGTGTAAGAATAAAATCAGTAATCATTTAGTATCTGTTTTCAGATTCCTCTTAAGGGTTCATTTTTAGAGGATTATAGGTTATTATTCCTTGGCAAGACTGTTTTAAAGGGCAAAAATTCAAATATGCAAATATTAAACCCTTCTGTTAAAAAAGTATAAATTTCTGTGAAGTATGGGTTGCAGGGAAGGAGGAGAATCTCTGTCTGTCTCCATCTCGTCTTTTCTTTAGGACATGTGAGATCACTTTACATACATGCATTCCTGTTTAAGTTCAGTTTGTAAATGGCAAATCCCCCTTTTGCTTGAGGGAGTTTCCGTACACCAACAAGGAAACAGAAGAAATAACAGAAAGCACCTGTTACTTTTTTTTCATGGGAGCTTTCTGGCGTAAAACCTGCAATCCGGGATCAGTGCAAGGACCTTTCTGCCTCTACCCTACACCTCCTTGCTTCCTGAAGCCCTTCCATTCACAGGAGGTGGAAGCTCTCCCGGCAGCCGGCACTGACTCAGTGTAGCGATGAGCTTGGTCCACGCTTCTCCATGCACCGTTTTCTTGAAAGCAAAACGAGGAGCCTCCCCACCCCTCCTTGCCGCAGGCACAGTTCTAGCACTGCAGCAGGCCTGCCTAGCTTTGAACACGTGGCTGCRTGATGTTTTAGTAACAGCTCCAACACTGTACGAGATGTTTGCTCATAGCTCAGCGGACTGCGAGGCAGGTCTGCAGTGGCTGTGGCAGGTGGAGTGTCTGTATTTGGTAGGAAGTCAAGCTCTGGGTTTTAAGATGCTGGGTATTTAAGATGCAGTGGATAATTGACAGATGAGAGGTGGTGAGTGACAGATGAAGAAGTGATGCTCAACTGTTCTGCCCGGCTGGTGGAGAGCGCCTGGGGTGCGTGTGTGAGTCATAGAAACATGTTAAAAATTAATTAATTAATGTTCCTTCTATAGGTGTTGTGAGTGTTTAAGATGCTGTGGGAGGAGAGACCCAAGGCCTCGTACTGTTTGGCTTGGCCACCCAGAGAAGAGAGACCAGAGATACCCTCGCAATGTGATCAACAATCAGAAATACAACTTTTTTACATTTCTCCCTGGGGTAAGTGTGAAGAAAGTCACTTTTCATCGTCCCGCCCCAATGCTTTCCCCAATTTCAGTGGTTTTGCAGTAGACGGGTGCAGAACCTGGAGCTGGAGGAAATAATTAATGTTTGGGTTGTGCTCGGTGGTCCTCCTGCAAAGGCTGCCTTAGGGCAGCAGCAAACCAGACATGGATCTGTCCTGAGTGTCCAGGACTACTTTAAGACTGCCCTAAGTTAGCATTTAGACACTAGAGGAGCATGCAAAAATGTTTCTGGTTGTTAGTTCAATATGCATAACTTCTGAACTCCATTAATCTCCTCTCTCCTCTTTTTTTCTTTTTTTCTTTTAGGTGTTGTTTAACCAGTTCAAATACTTCTTCAACCTTTACTTCTTGCTTTTGGCCTGCTCTCAGTTTGTTGTTGAAATGAGGCTTGGCGCACTTTACACATACTGGGTTCCTCTGGTAGGTCATTTGAGGCTTATTTATTCAAGAAAGTTTCAGTGTTTGACAAAATTCCTTGTGCTGCCTTTTCTCTAGGATGTAAGTTTGCACCTTAAATCATTTTGTTAGCTTACTTCTTCAGACCTGCTCCATAGATGGTGTAGTGTAGATGCCCGTTCTGGCCTTAAGCTTTATTTTGTAGAAGTTTGACAGGGATGTGAGAGGACTCTGCCCCCAACTTTTTCATCATAACAGGCACAGAGCTCTCGCCACTGGCTGTGGTGACTGCAAGGGCAGCGGGGCTTCGTGAATAACTGGAGAAAATGAATGGAGACCAGAGCAAATATATTTACCTGGCAACGTGTGTGTTGTTCACACCTGCATCTGAATGTCGGCTGTGCTCGTGGAGGGTCTGCGTGGGGTGTTGTGTCTTCCCGGGGCGATCACACAAGGGCCAGCGCTTGCGGGAGCCCAGACCTGCCTGGCAACTGCAGTGAAGGACCGAAGAGCACCTTTCAARAGTGACCTTAATGAGCGGCCATATGCGCAATGACGGCAAATTAGGCTCCCCTACCAAACAGTTTGACCTGTGGTCAACAGGCTGCTTCATAGTTTAACCACGTGGTACAAAACAAATGAAAAAACTGAGAAACACCCCTCCACAAACCTCCCGCATATGAAAATAAATATAGAGAGACATATTCACACTCGCTCAAGGTGCAGATACTCTTTCCTTCCTGTAAACTATTTGCCCTTTTCTTTTGAGAGCCTTGTGTTTCACCTGCGATCGAGGGAAACAAATAATAATCAGTTTTGGAGCAGAAACTCCAGTGCTGTCAAAGGACAGAAAGAGGAATGGTTGCATAGGATGGGCTTCTTAAATCTCTAAAATGCACTGCATGAGCCAGTTACAAGTGCTTAAATGCTTAAATATAGGTACCTATATTTTTTCTTTTATCCCAGTAAAACTATCGTTTCTCTTCTATGTGAATAACTTTTCTGCCGCACTTCAGCTCATAGTATTGTAGAATAATTTTGGTTCAGAGGGTCGTCTGGTCCTTTTTACTTTAAAGAACTGACACAAAACCAACTGCGAATTGATTTAAAAAGCACAGGGCTTTTTCTGAGACACTACTTGTGCACTGATTTGAGAAATGTTGGTGCTAAAAAGTCRTGGCTCTATTGAGGATGCTGAGGAGGGGCAAAGGAAATTTTTCCTGCCTTTTAGACTTTCAGTACAGTGAAATTCCCGATAAAAGCCAGAAAGAAGTGAAGGGGCAGCTTTGGGACACTGCTGCTAAAATTCTGTTTGTATTAAAGCCTGGATCTCGCTGAATTCTCTCTAGTGTGTGCTGTATTGCATTTGCTGTATGAATCTAACTAGTTTCATAAGATCCTGTCCTATAAATAAAGTATACACGCACACAGAGGATCTCTCTCTCTGGGTTTTGTATAGGCAGTTGTGACTTGTCTGTGCCAGGTGAGCAATTAGAATTTGGCATATGAACTGCCAGAAAGCAGAATAAGAAAGGTCTTTGTTCATTACTGGCTGCTAATACGAGTGTTGGGGATGGAATGACATATGAGATGACACAGTGAGTCGGCACATGTGGGAATATTTTGGGGCGATTATTTGAAGACTCTTCAAACAGCTGAAACATAAGTTGAAAATAACTGATGCTTTTTTACTTTATTTTGGAAAGCATTTAGGAATTTCTAGCTAAACGCACAAATGCAACTTGTAAATAGAAGAGAATGTTCATTCTTTTCTTGATTTATTGGTTATGTGAATAAGAGATCTTCCATGGTGGTGCAAAACAGATGGTCGTCCTGAACAGTGTAGGGTGAAATGTTTCTCTGAAAATACTGCATTAATGGCTTCTTACTTTCAATGTTTGTAAATACAGGATTGAATACAGGCATTTTTAAAAAAGTAAATGTCCAYCCTTGGGTCTCTTCATGTGTCTGCATCTTTAAATACTGTAGAAACATACTACACTGCATTTCAAAACTGATATTAATTAATCTAGATCATGTATTTAGATGCATATGTATGYCCTAGAATTAGGGACTATTTAGTTTTATTATAGGATTGTGAGAGCCGGCAGGTGAAGTGTACCTCAGCGTTTTAATAATTAAAGAAACTGCTCTCCTTCAGTCTTAGTAGCTCTTAGGTCATTCTTCACCATTTTTCTTTGTTTAAAAAAAATATGTGAGAATTTGAATTGTTATTGTGTTGGGTAGTGTTAGCAATGCCCCATAGCAAGACTTTCCTGAGGTGGTTGTGGAGTTCAGGYTCACAATTTCTTTGTGCCCAGCTTAACAACTTGTACATACAGGTTTTGGAGGTGTGTGCACAGCCATTCTTTCTAAAAAGGAAGTTACTTAAAGTTGGAAATTGCAACCCACTGGCAAAATCTCCTGTTCGGGTAGGTGGGTATTAACAGACATTTTCATGTGTCTTTCTGTAACCCTCAGTTTCTAACATCACCCTGCCCCCTTCTTAAAATAAAAAAAGTTTCTTATTGACAGAGATAATCAGTACATGGTTGCAATTTTCAAGAATACAGGTTGTAAAAACTTCATTTTTCTTCTGTAACAGATGAGGAGTGTTTTAACTGTTTAGTGAATCTGAGCTGAATAGTGCCTAACAAAAAAATGACTTTGTGGTACTAGCCCCATAAAGAATTGTTTTGCATTAATTTAGTTATTTTTTATATATAGCGAAGGATGTGATGTGGGTATTTTCCTCATGACAAGAGGAAATTAAGTGACTGCTCATATCCACAGAAAAGTAGCACTGAAACCCTAATGAGACAAATGTGTAATTATACTATGAGTAGTTCACATTAATGTGTTTAGAGTGCTTATTTGTGTATGTCGAGTGTATGTATACATACACATGAATACACACACATTATATAAGTATATTTATCTGTATATATAAAAAAGGTGTTATATAATTGTTTATATAGATTTCTATATAAAGAAATCTCCCAGATTAGGTGAGCTAACTTTGATGGCTCTGTGGTGGAGGGAGTACTGAGATTTGAGGGATCGTGTCTTACATTGGACTTCTGTGTCACCCCTCTCAGTCTTGGTTACTCACCTGTGAAGTGAGATGAAATATGTTATTTACACTTTTCAGATAAACTTTACAAATATTTGCTTGGGAGGTACTGGCAGAGCATCACAATAAAGCTAAGAAACACAACCATAACTTTTTAAGCGACAAGTCTGTTGTCAGTTCGCTATTGGGAGTTCTGGACAGCAACACATAATATCCCTATAATGATTTAGTGAGAGAAAATAGAATAAGGAAATGCAGATTGTTGGCGTTTGTATTGATTAATATTGCTCTTATTAGAGGCAGATGTGATTTTTCCTGACCTTTTCATCCATTCTGGTTTCCCCCCCCATGCTCCTTTTAGGGATTTGTGCTTGCTGTTACCATCATCCGAGAGGCCACGGAGGAGATCAGATGTTACATGCGCGACAAGGAAGTGAACTCGCAGATCTACAGCAAGCTCACAGCAAGAGGTCRGCTCGGCGGCTCCAGCGCGCCCGCTGCATCCTGGCGCGGCTGCGGCTGCACCGCCGGTTGCAACTCAATCAAACGCTGCTGACAGTCGGAGAAGCAGAGTTCAGGGAATGGGGAGGGGGTTATGGGCTCGCAGGCACGTGGCTTTGCGGCCACGCTGCCGCTCCTGCCACTGCGGAGGCCTCGGGGGTCCGGCTGGCTTCTCGTGGATGGCTCCTCGCCGGGCTGCGGTGGATGCTGGGCTTTGCTGGGGGTTTCGTAGGGAGATGCACAGCTAATGTGGGGGGGGGGTGTTTTAATTGCTTCAGAAAACTTCAGGGCATCGTCTTGGCAGCTGGAGGCACGGGGAGCGGGCAGCCAGCGCGTTTACRCACGCAGGAGCCTGCTCGGTGGGCTGGGAGTTCGCTGCAGCCAGCACCAGGCAGGGGTGAACTTCCAAGCAGCTGATGTGGTCTTTTTAAACCTTGCTTGCTCCTAACTGCACTGTAGGCCAAAAGTTCTTTCCCTATTATTGTCCCTTCTTAGTGGATTGGAGTCACCAAAGAAAATGAAACTGGGTCTGAATTGCTCTAGGTTGTGGAGGTGGATGTTTCCACAAGGGAAATGTGTTTTCCTTCCTGCATAGCTGTGACGCGAGAGAAGTGCTCCGWAATGTTGCATGGATAAGGGAGAGGCAAATAGAGCAAACAGCATAGTAGGAAGAAAACAGGAATGGAGCTGTAGTAGATGTGATATGTTGTTTGGGGKTTTTTTTGTTTGTTTTTCTTTCGATTTTGGTAATAGTGCATCTGTCTTCCCCCTGCATGTGTTTTTTGCTTGTTCACCCTGTCRGTAAGAGAGACAGATGTAAGAAGGATTCCTGTGAGCTACCAATCCGTATTCTTTAATGGAAACAACAAATGTGTGCTTAAAAAGGGGAGGAGGATCGACATAGACAATTTGCAAAAGCACTTTACTAGAAGAATTAAATCTAGGTCTGAAATTGTCAGAAGATGGTTATGCAGAGGTAGATTAAACTGATGAGGGTGAAGGTGGGCTGTGGTCTAGTGTCTAGGACTGGGGACCCTTTCAGCACAGGTACYGCATGGTTAAGTACAAGTATTCTGTGTACTGAAGGAGCTTGTGAGTGCATGTGTTAAATTAAAGGTGACTTGCTTGACATACTGACATGTTCCTTCACTTATTGAACATGCATTACTGGTTGAGTTTCATAGTTTTTTCTGRGTTGTACCAGACAGGGACTTACATCATGCAAGTCCTTTGCTAACTGTGTGTTATCACATCTTTTGTGTTAGCAGCGAGCGACTGATGTAGTTCCTCAATATTGGCAATACCTTCTCTTGTATTTTTTTGTATACTTCATCTTCAGCCCCTTTCTCCAACTGTGAGGAGTTTGGAGACCTCACTTGTAAGTGAGCCCGGGCTGCAGCTCAGCTGTGTCTGATCCCAGGCTCTGGCCATTGTTTACAGCTGCGCCGTACCTAACAAAGACATTTAAATTCTCGTTTGAAAAATCGAATGCTGCCTCACTATGGAGTTACTCATAATACCATGACAATGATGGTGAGGCCAGGGTTCTGTTTTTAAAAAGAGAATGAACTGAATTTAAGCAACTTCTTTTTTTTTATTTCCAGTTTCTTTGTTATAAAAGTTTATACCCCTGAATTAAGATGCAGTGGACTAGGTGTAGTAAAAATATGCTGCTTTCAACACTTGCACTTTTAAGAATAAGGCTGCTTTTTAAATGTAATTGCTTAAGGGTGTATATATTTCACATGCCGGGAATTATGAGGCAACTCTGAACTAGGGAGCTTGAGTTTCTGAATATTAAATCCCCTTTTAATAACGTGTTCTTACTACAACACTTAAAATGCTTGGCAACCAACAAAAGCCTCATCCAAGAGGGGTGTACTACATCTATTTAAAGATATAAAAGAGTTGCCTTCTGGATTCTATTCAATGATCTATAAGGGGCCTGACCTCTCCTTTAGTTCTTTTCATATTGCTATTACGTTTCCCATGAATGATTTCCCTCCCCCCAGTCCTTTAACTTTTCTAATTTTGTGAAAGAAACCAAGGAGGATTGGCAGCTGGGCACTAGCTGAAAATCTTAAGCCACTTTATTTAACACAAATTTGGTGCAGAAACAGGAATGAGACTCTGTAGCAGTATAGTTTAGAGTAGAAAAATACAGAAAATTATTTATGATTGTCTCGTGGTTTGGGGAGAAAAGTCATTTTCTGTCTTTCACTGAATCTCAGTACTCAAGCTTTTCAGGAGACCTGARCATCTACTTTTCCACTGATTAAAACCTTAGCAACTCTGAGAATCACGTAGGAGCAGGGAAGTACCTTGTGAGGCCACCATGGCTTGGYGATGTAAGAGTGTTGGGTTTGTTTTATTGTATCTGTTAGTACAGTTAGAAAAAGTAGGCAAGCTTTCAAGGAAGCCCTTCATCAGGTCAGAAGTAGAAGCAGCAAATATCAAAATACGTTGAGAACAGTTGATCTTMACCATTAATTTTCAGTGTAGCTGACAAAACTCCAGGTAGGACTTGCCTTGGACTATTTACAGGCTGTTTCATTTTTTTGTTGTTGAATAGCACGGTTCGTGCTTCAGGATATTGGCACAGCCCTGTTCTGAAAAGGGGCAGTGCAGAAGGGTACTGATGCACAAAAGCCCTCTGAAATGTTGTTATATAATTTTTTAAAAACTTCACAGTAGTTTCACCTCTAAAGCCAGTGTTTTGGGGGAGGARGATTAGGTGAGGCTCGACACTGAGCACTGCTCTCCTGAAGATTGGCTATAATGGATCTAATGGAGYGCTGTAGCTTTCGCCAAGCTATTTTTATTTTTCCTGGGTATTTGCACRAAGCTGCAGTTAGGGTGGCTGGAGAATAGTTTTTCCCATCTCCAACACTGGCCTCCCASTGCAACCCCACGGATGTAAATACATAGTTAGGTCTGAATGAAATCAGGGAGACTTAAGCCCATGCTTATATGCAGTTTTGAACAGRGATAGAAGTAAGCACAGATCTAAGTGCTCTCCCGAGTCGGGATCCTCTTGTCCTCTTTGTGTGCGGTTCCTCAGCCCTGTGCAGAGCCACGGCTGCCGCAGCCCCCGGCCAGGAGCTCTCCAGCTCCGGCACACCCGCCAGCCTGGACCCCCACCCCTGCGGGGTTATTGTGGATTTGCCGCTTTGCTCCTGTACGTGAAACTTTTTTCGTGCACTCTTCTTGTTAAACTTTTTGAGATTCACTAAGCTGCTTGCTTTGTAGAGAAAAAAGGGAGAATCCTCTTTGGATCACATTTTATTTTGAATATGGTTGCTGAATTCCAGGAGGGCAGTGTGAGGCAAAGTAGACAGTAGTGTATTTTCTGTGTTCCTTTATTTTACATAACATCAAAAAACCTCCACCCTGAACCTCTTTTCTCTTTCTACTGATATGATCCATTTACGTTCCAAAATGATGAAAACAGCAGACTTCTGGAAAGCATTTTTTTTTTTTAATAGAAAGCTCTCCATTTAAAGGACAGTTGTTTGGATTGTAATAAAAAATAATCAAATTTCAATCCCCTATTCATAAACCTACAAGCTGCCTTGTGTTCGGAAGTCTGTGTGCTGACTTTCTGCTTGATAGAAAGCTAGAACTGTGCTTGCAAATTCTTGGTTTGTTTTTCTTCTCTCACAGCCCCCCTCCCTGGGTAACACTGCATAATAGAGAGAAACTCCACAGAAAGAAATGGGAAGAGACCTCCTACTGCGGGGTGCTACTTAAGATACAGATCATTGGCATTTACCAGCCATATAAAAACAATATTTTCCCAAACCCTCTGAGTCCTGCTCCACAGTTTATACAGTATAAGGCTGCAAAAGCCAAAAGTTTGGTGCATCACATCCAAACAATCATTTATTTTTTTTTTCCAGATGCATTTGACTTGTTTTAATAAACCTCTGGCTTCGTCTTTAATGCCAAATTAAGTATTTTGCTCTGTACCTTAGTGAAGCTCTGCAGTTCTATTGTGAAATCTTGACTTAAGTGCTCGCATGGTAGAAAAGGCATCTCTTCTGGATAATATATGTAATACTTTAAATAATCTGCTTTATGGTACATCCATCACACTGCAGATTTGGTGATAATTCCAAAGGCCGTAGCTGAAGTTGGAACAAACTGTTTGCACTTTATTGTGTTTACTTTTTTGTCTTTAAAAAAATATATAAATCAGGATACAGCAAARAATGAAACAAATATCAATCAAATATTAAGAATTGATTCTTTTTTTAAAAAATAAGAGATCAAGACTAGTTGCTTTTTAAAATTGTGTTAATCACTGACTTGTATTCTGATTAACTTCTGAAAATATAAAGTGGAAACATTGTAAATGCTAAATAAAGGTATGTGTATTTAGAAGAAGTACTTCTAGATGCATTTGTAAAAGCAGTAATTTATTATTACAAAAATACTTTAATAGCAGAGCAATATTGGGAAATGAAGCGGTTGTGTTATTAGCTAGTTTCTTAAACATGTGTGAGAAAACATCTAATGTTTAGGAGGTAGTTTCCCCACAGAAAGAAAAAGGAATTACAGAATTCCCAAGATCAAAATAAAACTAATTCAAGTAAGTTGCTTTATGGGAGTCCTGAGTCAAAGGAAACATCTGGTCCCGCGCCTTCTTAGCAGGACATATGGTACATACTGCAGAGATGTCATCCATGAGAGGCCATGAGTATGGCTGGAAAAGCAGAATTAGCTTTGCTACCTAAAAAGGGCATCTCATTTATACAGGAGTTCTAAAAATGTGTATTGGTTAGAAAGGTCATCTCTTTCTTAAAACAGCTGAGGTTGGGAGGGTTATTAAATGAGACAAATCTGCTCCAGCTGCTTTGATTTTTCTTGTRTTGGGAAAATTTTAAAGCAGATGATACTGTTTTCAGAATAATGATCCAAAAAGCCTTTTGTGTGCATAATGGTAGGAAATCATCACGTTGTAGCTTTGTCCAGGTGTTAATTTTTCTTTTCCAGTGTGAATTTACATCATTAAGGAAAGCGCTACAAAAATAAGTTTCCATTCTTGAACCCTGCAGGTAGTGCTTCCCACACTGACAGTCACCCAATAAATCCTTGTGATCTTTGAGAGAAATACCTAAAATATGGTTAAACAAATCCACCTCTCCTTCCAAGAGCTCTTTTGCGCAGTGGTTTAGGAATTGCTATGCCTGTGTGGGGAGAGCACACAGGTTTTTTTTCCTCCTTTGCACAGGAGAATATTCAAAAGCACTTTTTGTTGTTTCGTGAATAACCGTATTAAAAGGGGAGGAAGAGATGTTATCTGTCAGACCCTTTTAGTGTCATAGTACCTAACTTTGTATAGCCCATACAGAAGACTGCCAGGGATGCTTTTTTGGATCCTCTTGGAGTGCGGCTTTTCTTTTCAAGCGTCTGCGTAATGGACTCTTAATCCCCGGTATGCTTCCTGCCCCRGCAGAGATGTCTTTAGCCCAGCATTTGTTTTGTTTACCTTTTTTTTTTAACTAAAAATCTCACAAGGCAAACCCCAGAATCTGCGAAAGACCTATGAGATATTTGTGAAATGGGCCATGACTGCTTATAATTTGTAGGAATAATTACAGCATGTAAGGAAGTCTGCATTTATTAGCAGCAGTGATGAAGCATGTTGTTAAGCACACAGTGTGTCACCAAAGCAGCAGGCTGCCAGGAGCCCAGAATGGCTTTCATTGTTAATTTGGAGCAGAAACACTGAAGCATATCCTGAGAAGGATGCTAATGAAGGGACTGCCAGTAGGAAAATCCTAGTGACCTTTGTGCTTTGTGCTAATTTCTATTCCCCCTCCCTTCCCCCTTCTCCTTTCCTCCTGAGCTGCTATCTGGCCAGTTAGCCCATGAATTTCGAGGTACAGTAGGAGTGTTGTCCGTGCCGGGGTGAGCTCCACGTGCCTCCCCCACTTCCACTCAAATCACAGCAGATTAAAGAGGCTTTTGTTGAAATATAACAGACAGACACATAGAGGCAGGGTTCAAATTAACTGATTATAAATCACTAGTTAGTCTGAGAAGCCAAATCTAGAGCTGGCTAATGATTTGAAATTACTAGCCAATTGTTAAATTAATCCCCTGTTTTAAAGCAACTGGGAAATGTTTGACAGCTGCAAAGAAATAAATATTTACGTGTTTTCTGTAGGACCTGTGCTCTGCAGGGCTTGTTCAGGCTGTGTCTGCCGAGAGGCAAAGGAGAGGTAGTAGAGCTGAGCCAGATACAAGAGCTGCGGCACGGGAGGAAATGAGCCTGGTTTTTAAGATGGGCCCATTTTACTTACGGCTCCCAGGTCCTGGCTTGAGAGTTGAGCTTTAAATTTTTAACCACCTGGGGAAGAAGCATCAGAAGTTGATGGTTCCCTATTGTAACTTTTCTGTTCTTGCTCTGTTATCTGCCTGATGCCAAAAGTATTTTCAAATTCCTGGGTTAAGCAGTCTGAAAAAAAGTTTAAGGGCTTGTTTCAGAGCTGTCACTAGAGAGTGACCAGGGTTTCTGCGCCCAGCGCTGAGGTCTGGAGCTGTTAGACGAGAGGCTTTTGGCCCTTTTCGCAGATTGAAACCTACTGCTTTACCCAGTGGGAGCAGTGGGCTTGGTAAGTCTTTACAGGGCAGCATTGCCTAATTCTTGTGATAGAAATGTTACCCATTTTCTCCAAAATAGCGAAGTGCAAGGGAGGGAAGTAAGGGGCATTGCACGGGACCCACAAACCCTGTCCTGCTGCTGCTCTAATGCGCTGATATCTTTCCTTTGCAGGGACTGTGAAGGTGAAGAGCTCTAATATACAAGTAGGCGACCTCATCATTGTGGAAAAGGTTAGCCTTTATGTGTATCTTTTCTTTGTAAAGTACTTTTTTTGCAAGACCATAGAAAATGAGAGATTTTGAAGTCACAGTTGTTTTATGATAGGCTCAGAATATCAAGTGTTGAACACTAGTTATAATATTTAATCACTTTTCAGGGTTTCTCCCTCTCCCCCGCCTCCTTTTTCACACAGTCTCTGTGCAAGCAGCTATGTCATTTAAAACTATTAGTCTGAAAATACTCAGTACAAAAAAAAGGAAAAATGGTAGCTGTAGACTCCAGATACATGCTTTCTTCTAGCATGGGACTTCTTGAAAGGAAACCAGCATTAGTTTAAAATTTCTTCATACTTCTAGAGTTACTCACTAGCTCTTTTGTAAACCTAGCTGTTGGTCGGTCTGGTCAGGGGGAGCTGGCTCAGTTATTATTCTGCACTTGGAATTCTGCAGGGAAGCGAGTTTAGGATTCAAAGCAAAATGAATACYGAGCTTCAGTTTGACAAAGAAATCCTCTTTCCCCTCCATACCCCCTTTGCTTGTCACGGTGGGGCTGTGGAAGGCGGCTGCACACGCGTGCAGGGGTGTATGCACAATAATGGCCTTTCTTCTCCTAACAGAACCAGCGGGTCCCTGCTGACATGATCTTCCTGAGGACGTCGGAGAAGAATGGTAAACATCTGGAACCAATTGTCAAAATAGCCATTAACCTTTCACTGGTTGTTTAGAGAAAATTATCTTTTGGAAATGTGAAAGAAATAGATAATAGTAAAATTTTAGAGAGACAGAGAATTCAGATGCTTTTATAGACCATGGCTTCTCAGGATGTTATACTCTGTTTTTGTTTGCTAATCAAAGAATGTAGGTAGTTGAATCCAGGGTAAATGAATCAGGTTGCACAATGATTTGCATTATAGATGTAAATCATTTTACTTGCCATTCAGGTTTGTTTTAAGTGTGGGATAAGGAGATGTTTGATCAGAAGCATTAAAAAACATAAAGACTAATGAGAACCATTTCAAATGTCTTAAAGATACAGTGCAGAGTCTGACTGTATTCTGGACTAGTAGRAGGAAATGAATGTGTGATGCAAGAATATCACGTTATTAACAAATGTTACTTGAAATCAGATACTGTTTCCAAAGAAAGAAGTGTGTCCTAGATATATAGCTCATCTATAGGTGTACCTAAGACAGATCTGGAAAGAGCACTGACTGGTGTTGAAAATCCACAGGGTCTTGCTTCCTTCGCACTGACCAGCTGGATGGTGAGACAGACTGGAAATTACGGCTGCCTGTTACCTGCACTCAGAGACTGCCRACTGCTTCTGTAAGCTGCCTTCGTACAAAATATTCTACTTGGTAAACACATGTTATCTGTTTTACCTGAAAAACGTTCAGGTGCTTCAGTTAATGGGCTGTTTTGAGGAACAGGTTAGTGCAGCATTGTGCTGCACAGGGCTCAGTGCATGTTACAGATTAGCTTTGGCAGCAAAGAATATAAGGGTAAGCCAGCTCCTCCCAGGCTCCAGGCAAGATTTCAGGTGAGGTGAAGCTAGGTGCCTCTGTGCCGCATGGCTGTCACCGCAAAGCTGTGCGGGTGGGCACTGGGGTTGGCAGCTAGAGAGTGACCTTGCAGCAGGCGGTGGCTAATGGTAAGATGCTCCTATTTTCTTTTTCCTCTCCAGAGACCATTACAGTAACTTACTGCAGGATAGGTCTTGTTGCAGGATCGGTACCCTTGTGGTGGTACTTCTCAAATGGTCCCTTTCATTCCTTGCACTGCAGTATATTCAGAGGCACAATTCATGCATTTTCATGAAATGGCTTCAGAGGCAGTTAAGTTTTCATTGCTTGCCTTTATGAAAGGAGGAGTGTCACCATGGAAGCCCCACTGCATCATCTGAAATAAGCATATAACCTCCATCAAACATGCTGTTTCCCAAAATCTCTAGCTAAAGTAGTTCGTGTGGTTTTTTTTAAAAAAAAAGGGGGGGGAGGGAAGGGGAGGGGGAATCTAAGTACCTGTTTTATTGATGTCTATCTGTAAAAAGTGCAAGAACTTTATTTTATACAAAGGCTTTGAAGCAAGGCATACTCTCCATGGAGTGAATAGTTTATGCATGTGTAGGTGTCAGCAGTGAAAACACTGTGCAGAATTGGCATATCTTCTTGTCACCACAGAACTGTTCCTAGTGACACTGGCATCTTGAACTAAATATTGAGTAGTAGGGTATTCCTTGGTTGCCTTGGAAGACTAGTCCAAACCTTCTTTGCTACGAAGTAATAAGTGTCTTAGGCTGTCTTGGTTATTCAGGCTGAAATTTCTTTCATGAGGCACCGACATCTAAGTAACTCCCAGGAGTCTCTCAGGTATCAGTTCAAGAAATACTCTTCAGTGAAGCAGGTACAATTGTATTTTCTCTTAGACAGTTGGGCTCCAGTAAGTAATATAATTTAGTAATTATCTTAACTTGATAAGTAACTCTTGCTCAAAGTATTTTGGTAGAAACTTTTGTATGTTATTAAAATGTCATTGTCTAACTGTCTGCCAAAATGTGTCTGTTTTATAGGACCTACTGCAAATCCGATCCTATGTATATGCAGAAGAACCCAATATTGATATACATAATTTCGTGGGGACCTTCACAAGGGTGAGTCTTGTTGACATGTGCTTGAAATCATATATGTAGTGTTTGCTATGCAAACCTGCTGAATGCTACCAGGATGCCAGAGTTTTTCAGGACAAATAGTGAAGTTTCTCTTGCCATTCCTTTTCTCGTCTCTCTCTTTTCTCGTCTCTCTCTTTTCTCGTCTCTCTCTTTTCTCGTCTCTCTCTTTTCTCGTCTCTCTCTTTTCTCGTCTCTCTCTTTTCTCGTCTCTCTCTTTTCTCTCCCCTTTTTCTTTTGCCCCCTTTTTTTTTCCTTCATAAAATCAATGACATAAATCTGAAACAAAAATATGGTTATTGAAGCTTTGACTTGGACACAATGTCATAAGCTGTTTGGAATTAAGGACCTTACTCTGAAGGTATTAGACCTGAACATTTGGACGGAGATCGATAGTTACATATTCATGGTGCCTGTTCAGAAGGAAATCTGGACCACCATGGACTCTGTAGGATTAAAATCCTTTAATTGTGAAAAGATAGGGGATCTTGGCTAGATGAGGCAATAGCAGTCTTAATTCTGAGTCAGTTGGTTTTTTGCCTTCAATTGCATGCAACCTATGTGAACTCAGTTATATCTGCCCCCTATTTCAGAGGGCAGCAGTTAAGAGCCCCTGTGAAATATCACCATTAAAAAATACATATCTTTTGACTTGTTGGGAAGATGCATTGCCTACTTGGGGCAAAAGGTTGGGTTTTTTTTCCTCTCGGGATTATGAAAATTTTGAGAGATTCATCTAATACCCTTGGGGAGCTTTCAGAGGACAAATGGGTTTGTAACAAATAGGAGACAGTTACAGCTTTTTAGAAGTTGTTTGCTGGTATTTTAGTTCAAAATTGTAAGTTTTGCTCTTTTATCTTTATGTGGCATGGTTTAATCTGGTTTAATAGTGCTGGCACAGAAGAGGAGTTTGAGTGGCTTGGGGAGGCAGTTCCTGTATAAAACCTCCACAGACATTAATTTACTTTCTCATCCAAAGGTACAATTGTGTAGAATTAATCTTTTGGTGCCTAAGAGGAATGGCACTTTCTTGTAACTGTTGTCTGGTGCATATCAGACAACTTCCCAGGCATCACTGAGCAGTCCAAACAGGTTCTCAGTGAGACCTTACAGTAGCAGGAGTGAGGGAACATTTTCCTGTAGTCCCTGGAGAGCTGCTGGCAAATCCCTTTCTCATTAATGATTCCCAGGGGCCTTCAGCAGGCAGAGGTATCTTAATAGATTCTGCCCCCTCCCATCCTTCTGTTCCACTGAAACAAAGTGCTCATGTTTTTAACCCTACCAGAGATTTACCTGGGTTTATGAAAATCCTTCATCCTATCAAGAAGCCCTCTACCAACTCTCCCAGCATCCCTCTCCGAACACCTCTATGTCACTTTTGTCACCCACTGGTCTTTTGCATTAATGACAAGTTTGTTTATTTTTCTTTTTATTCTGTTGTAGGAGGACAGTGATCCTCCAGTAAATGAAAGTTTAAGCATAGAAAATACCCTATGGGCCAGCACAGTGATTGCATCAGGTAAGAAGGAGGCATGTGTAAATTTTTTTTAAGGGAATATGTTAACAATTTTTAAAGGTCTTTTTGTAATGGAATAATAATCTCTGTCAGTTGGAGAAATTAGCAGTTGGAATGAGGTTTCCCACTTGTCCTAACACCTCTGGGGAGCTGAGCTGACATCTAATTGCCTCTTGGACATTCCTAGATGTGAAAGAATTGGAGTGGCCTTTGGGCACTTCTTTAGCATCTAGGACCAGAATAGCACTTAATTGCTCTCCACATTGACATCCTAATCTGTAACAGAAATGGTGTCAAATAGATTCTGGTAACAGAAGCTAAGATGAAAGATTTCCAGGTAAGTGCTTCCATTGAGTTCGTCTTATATACTTTTAAAAAGGAAAAAAATAAATTCTTTGACAGGTTTTGGCTTATATATACGATAAGCTTCCAAGGCCTGAGATTAATCAATGCCCTTTTGTAGAGGCTTGTCAAAGTAAAAGCCTTGTTTCTCTCCTGTCCAGCACGCTTGCAAAGTTTGCAGGGCGATAGCTGGAGGAGAGTAAAATTCTGTAGTACAGTTCTGGAATTAAAGCTGTTGAATGGAGAGACTTGACAGTGCGGTACCAAGGTGTATACGGAATTAATAATAATAGGAAGGAATGTGAACTTCAAAAGATTTTTTTTTTTTGAAGCACTGAAAAGATTTTGATTTGCTCTTTTAGAAGCAGAAAACAGTGAATAAATTTTATTCCTATATGTTTCTATCTAATTCTGCTCTGACTAATTAAATCTTTGAAATGTATTACAGTGTTGTCACAGGGCTGTGACCAAGGGATTGTAAAAAAACTAGTTGTCCAAATACAATTTAATCAAGGTCCAAATAAAATTTAATCAAGTACATTATGTTTATAGATTAGTAGTTGCCRTGCAGTAGCTAACCTACCTTCCTCCAGCCTGGCAGCTTCAGATACCCATCGGGCTGCTTAATGCATGAGTCTCAGCTCACCCTGCTTTTGAACAAAATAGATGGAGAAATGGAAAGCCAGTTTTCTTGTGATTCTGTCCTGTATGGCTCCTCTCCCTGCAGCCCCCCCTTTCCCAGGGGCTTTCTTGCCTCTTGTATCGAAGTTTAATTTGTACCAGCTCTTGAACCGTTGCAGATCTCACACTGCCGTGGCTGAGCCTAACACGGGGGGTGTTGCAGGGAAGTCAGAGAGGGATGGTCTCCTGCCCTCAGCCCGCTCACAGCCTGTGCCTGCTGAGGRTAAAAAGCTCTTCTGCTGCTGTACACTCAGCTGCATGTAGCATACACGTGGGTGCAGACATTTTTCCCCAAAGGAGGGCACAGCGCACACTCTGCTCCACCTGGTTTCTACTTCAGTGCTGTTTAGAAGTCCCGGGTGGTCTTGGTGTCTGTATCAAGGCATGCAACGACCTCCTCTCTGCCCAAATGAACTTACTGTTTGAATCTAATCCTCCTTTCTGAATAAGTTATTTGTAGATAGACATCTTTGTGAGTTCAGTTAATAGGAATAACATTTGCAAATATTTTCATCATTTCAAATCGTTTACGCAGTTGAGTCTGTTTTGAATGGCCATAAAACAACTAAAAACACTCTTTTTATACATACCAGTGTGCCTTCAAGCTGTTTTCTAGTCCTGGCAGGTTTTTCCTCTCATTTTGACTGACTTGATCAATATAATACTCAGTTTTGTTTCTCCTATGCTAATAATAAATAGCATGTTTTGTATTATTTCTATTAGGAAAAAATGTGGATATTATTTTTCTTCTTCTGTAAGTGAAACCTGTCAAGTTGTGGTGATGCCATCTCACTGGGGCAGCCTTTGCTTGTAAGAAGCAGCAGAGCTATGTGGCTTTCTCCATCTGCTGTAGTAGGAATGGGTCTGACTCTGACTGTTTGCAGTTGATTTGGAGTAGCTGTGCCATCTGCTGATTTGAATTGTGATGATCTTACCTCCACCTGCCATCTGGCTCCAGTGATTTGTTGTTGGGTTTTGGGTTTGTTTTAAACGCATGTTTCCCAGCATATTTTTAGAAACCACCACTTTTGAATCAGCCTTATTTAAAAATAATTCACTTGCAGCTTGTTAAAACTTTGATCATTAATGGGAGCAGGGGAATAGCAGAGTATAAAATGGCAATGTATTTGCCAAAAAAAAGCAATGCTTTTTTTTCCAGTGTTGTTTTTCTCCATTTTTACAGACCCCTAAAATTTTCTAGTAAAAAATTAGACTTTGGCAATAGCAGCTTTTAAACTCTTGATGGTAGATAGCTTTTTCTCTATGGCTTTTTGCAAAATCTTTAAGAGAAGTCTGTAGAAACCCAGTAATTTATGGTGCTAAACTGTATTATGTTTCTGCGAGAAGAAAAGGGAAAACTTTGCTCTCAGCTCTTTAGCAACTGTGGGACACAGCATTAAAATACTGATAGGCTCCCAGCAGCTCCATCTGTTACAGTAAGGTAGCAGTTGGTATGATTCACCTTTCGGTGGGAACAGCAATTAGACAAATACTTAAAGTAAATTGTAGATTTTAAAATAAGGTAATTCTGTCTTTGAAAGCTGTTGGAATTCATTGGTTTTACTCTGATTGTGGCAACCTTCACCAAGAAAGAAGAACCATAACCCAGAGCACTGATTAAATTTTGACACACAATGGAGGACCGCTATCTGGTGTAAGGCAAACTTACCCACACCGAAGTGGGATTCAAAGTGGTGGGAGGAAAACCAAGAAATGCTCCATCCTTACCTAGCAACTTTTATTTATAGTGGGGAGGGACAAATGACATCAAAAGGGAGTCAGGGAAAGTCGAGAGAGCAAAGCAGGTGACTTCTCTTTCCGTGCACATTAGTTGATGCAGTCTGTGATGCTGCATCAAGTCCAACCATATAGGCAGTGTGATTGAAGACTTGSTGACTTTTTGTAGGATATCTTCTGTTCAAAGTCTGTGTTTTCATACATTTTATATTTCACGTATCAGTTTTTTTAATTTCTGGTTGCTGTTGCTTCTGAAATTAACCTGCTAAAAATCCTTTCCAACTATCAAGCCTTTGGATCCAACAAGTATTTTTAYAGAGAAAGCAAACAGCGGTTGTTTTTCTTTGGCTGATGCATGCTCTGTTTTGTTTAGGTACTGTGGTGGGAGTTGTCCTCTACACTGGAAGGGAACTGCGCAGTGTGATGAATACTTCAAACCCAAGAAGTAAGGTATGGTAAGGAAACAGACTTATAATGAAAAAAAAGGGGCAGAAATTTATCATTTTTTAAAGAAAATCTTTCCAAATGCTGTACATACACACTATAGAGACAACCCCATAGGAATAATGATTCGTATCTTCCAGCCTATGATTTAAGATAGCTACCATAGCAGAACCTATTTCTCCTTATTTTTTTGATCCTATTATACCTTCTTCTCACTTTAAGACTGGTAAAACCATTGTTTTATATGGTTATAATGAGATAGTCTCAGTTAGAATAGGAAAGGTTATTTTGCTGCATTCTTCTATTATAGCAAAGCTARGACAAGGTGCAGGGATGTTTATATAGTCTGCAACTTTTGACAGCATGAGTCCTCTCACACATCTTCATGCATTGCTTAGCTTCCAAAGGATGGAAGTCTTATTTAGTAACCTGGCAACAATATTGCTTATAAATTTAAATATGTTTGTAGTGTTTTAAGAGAAGTTGGCTAGTGGAGAATGGCTCTTTGGGTATGGCAGTTTATTCCCTTTGTGAATATTACATTGAGCTAACGTATTCTCTTCTTATTTGAAATGTCTTTATTTTATTTCTTTAGATTGGTCTTTTTGATTTGGAAGTGAACTGTCTTACCAAGATCCTGTTTGGGGCTCTTGTGGTGGTCTCGCTTGTCATGGTGGCCCTTCAGCACTTTGCTGGCCGCTGGTATCTTCAGATCATAAGATTTCTCCTTCTGTTCTCAAACATCATTCCCATTAGGTAAGGCGATTGCTGATTCTTCCCAGCAAAAYAGTTTCCTTTGCATCCTTCTGCATGCTTCTAGTATGAAAAAGCATGTAAACCCTTATCTATTCCTCATTTGACAAGTAAGCAAATCTAGAAATAGAAATCAAATTACTGGTCAAATGTTAAGAATTGCTTTGTTGTTTCTGCTGAATTTGTTTAGCATATTCACCCGTTCACTGACTCTAACTCAGGCTGTGGATTAGTCATTTAAGGCCACTTCTCTCAGTGTTCGGGCTGCCTGGTTACTTTGATAARAGCAGAGCAAAAAATGGAAAAGGAGAGATATTTATACAGCATGTAGTGTAATAGGACCCAACTGCCTTTTAGAGGGGACTGAAACTTTAATATTTAATTGCACTATATTAATAAGTAGATTGTTACTTTCGGTGTAGGTCTGGGATTCATTTTAGTTCCATTTTTAACCTGCTGTCTGCGTATCAATCATGCTGTCCTTACTTGTCTGTGTCYATCTTCCCCTCAAATTATATCTGTTCTTCTCCACATAATTTTATCATCTATCTTTGAATTACACTGCACTGCAGCAATGCACAGTCCTTCTCCTCATTTGCCACCTGACCACTGACTTCGAATATACTTCGCCCAAAACACCRTTTTTGGCAGCTCAAATTCAGCGTGGAAGACGTGTCCTTTCATTGCACTGTGGCAGTTCACAATTATTTTTTCCAAAGTTTAACTGGAGATATTTTTTCTTCTTCCCCTTCCTCCTGCATAGTTTACGTGTGAATCTGGACATGGGGAAAATTGTCTACAGCTGGGTGATCCGCAGAGATTCCAAAATCCCTGGGACTGTGGTTCGATCCAGCACTATTCCTGAGCAGCTGGGGAGAATATCCTATTTGCTTACAGACAAAACAGGTATCTATATAGAAAATACAGTTTTGAGCCATGGTATGTTGTTGTTTGGATTTTGTTACATTTTTGGCCAGCCAGAGCGTATAATGTAAGATTTCTTTGGACTAGAAGAAATATGCATTTCCTGTCACTTTGACAATATGATTTAATCAGTTTTTGAAAAAAAATTTTGCATTTTTTTGTTCTGAATGCACTATAAGATAGGACAGGAATATTATGCTACTTCAAAGAACACTTAAAGTGTGCTATTAAACCAAAAGCTGAGGGTAAAAAGAAAAATAAAAGCAACTTTTTAGAGTTAGTTTTCAAAGCCAGATGAAGATCGCTTACACGTATAGGCAGAAATGTACCATCAGTCTGTCTGCTGTTGTCCTTACACTTTTAAAGTTGAGCTTGAATTCAGAAGACCTAAGCTGTAATGAAAAACTTGGTCTCACATAGAATCCTGGTCCCACTGAAGTTGTTTCCAGAAGTTCTCTTTGGCTCCAACAGGACCAGAATTATGCCTGCAGCTCTTGGCATTGACTTTGGGGTAAATCTCATTCTTATTTACTGGCACGGTGATGTGCACCACTACTTCCAGGGAGAATCAGCCCTCAGGTGTGTTAATATTGCCTTTTTTGCTGGCCTCAGCCAGCTCAGCCTCAGCTCCCTGTCTGGTGCTGCTTCTGTTACAGGAACTCTTACGCAGAACGAGATGGTCTTCAAGCGGCTTCACCTGGGAACGGTAGCTTATGGCCTGGACTCCATGGATGAAGTGCAGAGCCACATATTCAGTATATACACGCAGGTAGAATTAAATTGCATTACTTAACTCTGTGTTCACAAAACAGTTTTCCGKGTCACTGGGCTAATGGTAAATTAATATGGCAGGGATCTGGCTATTAACTATTACTTTTTTGGAAAAGTCTGAAAGTCATTGGATGCTTAATGCATAAATATTATCACGATTGTTTATTACATTCGTAGATAGTTTCACATCCACCAGTCTTTAACTGCCACAGCACGTGCACAGATCTGTAAGTGTATGTGAGTGTATGTGCCTGTGTCTTGCTACCAAGGTCTGATTGTAAAATAGCATACTTTTATTTAAATATTCACCACTTACAGCAACCACAGCGTTTTCTTCATTGAAAAATTGGCTCTGGGTAATATTTAGTGGATTAAGTTGCTGTTTGAAGTGGTGTGTACTGGGGCAATAATAAAAGAAGAAGAACCATAGATACTTAATATACAGAGAACAGTGTGCCAGTATCGCTGCTTTAGGCCTGATGGTTAAAAAAGAAAATGGTAAAAGTGTGATTCTTTCACTAATGCACCAATGATCTTATATGGAGCATAACTGACATCTGCTTTGAGAAATATCTACAGCTAAAGAAGGAAGCAAAGTTAACATGTGAAGTATAGAACAGGAAAATCCTGTTTTGGGAAGTCTCTCCCTTGCATTTCTCTTTGATACCGCTGGGTAAGCTAGCATCTAAAAAGCCTTCATCTCTATTCTTAGACTTTATTTCATTTTTTCATGATAACCACATAATGCCATRACTTGTCTGGGTCAGCAAACTGTATTCCTTAGCATGTTAGAGCAGACAAGAAGCTTATCAATTGAAACTTCATATAGATACGTGCACTTCCTTCTTAAAATAAGGGATGAGGTTTTACTTAAGAATATTACTACCTTTTTTWAAAAAAAAAATAAAATCAGCTGTCAGTGGCTGATGTTCCAGCCACTGGTACTTATAAAAGATTTAAGAATTGTCACTAATTATGTAATCATGGAAGCATTATTTTTCATTTTCTGTTAATAACTGTTCTTTCAACTGCAGCTAGAAATAAGTTTTTTGTGACTTACTGACAATTAGATTTTCTCTTTTGTAAAATGTGATTCTACAGACACAATCTGCAGATGTTAGTGATGAGTTACGACTCCCGTGTCATATGTCAAGCATTTTCATTTCTCAATAGCTGTGGAATTGCTTCATTCCTACAGAAACCGCAGAAGTCGTTTTCAAAGTGCCTGTGCTTTTCCTTGGGCATGCACACCTAATGCAGTAAACTGGGTTTTTCGTCTCACATTGTTTTTGCTTTGCTCGAGAGATTTTTAGCCTGAAGTGCACTTTCTATACCCCCCACAAAGTGAAACATGAAGCCAGCATTCTTGCCTGGAAAAAGGCACTATGTACTTACTGTAAATAGGATTTTTATTTTGGGCTTTTGTTCATGGTGGCAAAGATGCACAGCAGGTTTCCTTGACCTCAGTGATCTGTTCGGTGGCATAGCTTTTCCCTAGGCAGACTGTCAGGCTACAATGTGCTTTTAACTAAGCATATGATAGTTGATAAATACCTGATATTTTGAGTAATTATCTTTCTCACTGGCATGTGTCTCAGGTAACTTGTAACTCCTAGTTATCTCTCTCTTTCTCTCCTCTGCTTTCACAGCCTTCATAGCATCTGGTTCTTCTCTTGGTGTTGAGATCCTTAAATGACTGAACTGTACTTTAAAAAAAAAAAAAAAAAAAAAAACCCCAACCAAAACCAGAAAAACAGACTTCAGATCTATTTGCCTTCCTTTTATAGTCAATCTCCAGAGAAAACTTGACTACTGGTTAATTATTTGCCAATTATTCAATATTTGTCAAGAACCCTTTGGTGTCTGTGACTAGTTCAGTATTTGACTAGTGCTATATGTCAATCTAAATGCACTTCAGCTGAGGGTTTGCTGTTGTTTGATTTGGTTAAAGCCTGTTGCAACAGTGCTGATGAGCATCAATATTAAGTTTGAAGATCTTATGTGTCCTAATCACTGGCGTGTGGAAAACAGCTTGTGGAATTACGCTGGTAAAGGATATGTCTCATAAAATGTTTATCATTACCAAGTGAGATTCCTTATAATGAGAAGCATTTGCTGGCAATGATTCATTTTGAACTGTAGTTCTTATTCTTTGCTCTTATTTTTACCATGTTGTGGCCTTTGACCTGGAAGTGAAACTTTTGTCCTCTTGACACTAAAGGTTAACAGAGCAGGAAACTAGATCACTGTGTGTCCCTTCTTCAACCAGGATAATTTAGTAATTGTGCAATTATCTGAAGACTCCCATTCTGATACTAAAAATAGTATTAAAAATTAAATGAATGTAATTAAGATTTTCTAGGTCCGTACRAGTCATCTGTTTTCTGTTTTCAGCAATTATATTCTCTTGCACATGAAACCCAATTGACTTTATATTTTCAGAGCCACTGGTCTTTTGTGGAGCAAAAAGTGGTTTCACTGAGTCTTCTGACTTTGGTCTTTCACCAGTCAGTGTTTGGTGGATCTGCAACAAACKGTCTTTTTCTCAGTCTGCTGTTCCAAAAACTTAGGTGAATCTTKTGGGGGACTTGACGCCACCAGTAACAATGATAAAAAAGTTGCATTACATTGGCATGTGTTYCCCGTGATGGTCTGAGTTAAGGTGTGTGAAGAGTGTGTCTCATTCCTGGGGATATAAGAGTCTGCACAGCTGCTATRTATATGGTCCTCACTGAATTAAAAAYTTAATTTAATTTTTTTTTTCTGCAATAACGATTTATTCTGCTTTCCTTTTTTATAAGCAATCTCAGGACCCACCTGCTGTGAAGGGTCTTACCTTAGCCACCAAGGTGCGTAAAACCATGAGCAGCCGAGTGCACGAGGCGGTGAAGGCAATCGCGCTTTGCCACAACGTGACACCGGTGTACGAGTCCAACGGGGTGACGGACCAGGCTGAAGCCGAGAGACACTAYGAAGACTCCTGCAGGGTGTACCAGGCCTCCAGTCCTGATGAGGTCAGTATCCGTTTGGGTGTATAAAAATACAAATATGACCTTGCTTGTTGCTGGTGAAAGTACTCCAGTCTAGTGAAGGGGATAATATTTTAATGCATTTATTGCACTGATAACCCATGAATAGACCATAAGTGCCCTCTCAGCTGATACACTTCAGCCAAATCTGCCTCTCTGCCTGAAGCTACAGAGCTACGTGGTGACTAGTATCTGGCTGTTGCACCAGCCTCTGCATTGCAGAGTTTTGCTCGTGTTTCTGCACCTTTTGTGCTTTGCAGTTCAACACCATGAGTCCCTTTGACTACGTTTGGTACATTATAGGCAATCTTGACTTACCTGGGGGAAGGATGACTCGTGGGAGGGGGTTAGAGCACTCCCACAGGTCAGCTTGTCCCTGATCTGCAAAGTGTTCGAACTTCCAGACCAAGTGAAAAGTTGTACATGACGCTGAGTAGCACTGCTAACTCAGGACACATCCCTTCCCATGCGGACGGGACAGACCCAGAGCCCGAATTAATTCTGCAGRGTAACTGAAGTGCACAAGAGTTTTCCTCTGAGCAAAGCTGCGCCCTGCCAGTTCTCTGCCGGCACCCAGTCCAGCCAGGGCTAGGCAGGGTGGTACAGTAGGGAGAAACTTTGCAGCTCTCCAGAGACTCACTGGAGACTTTTACTGAACATGTGAGTGTGTCACCTCTGTGATGAAGACAGGAGGAAAAAATATGGTTTCGTGTATTGGTTATGCTTCTTGGATACATCTTCTTTAGTGCAACCAAGGTAAAACRATTTGTTTTCTATTAATTTGTACAATTACGCTTGCTCTATGCCATTGAAAGAGACTGACGTTTGAAACTTCCTGTAAGAATCCTACTGATGGTATGAGATCATATTGCCCATTTGACTACATTCAAAGGGTTCTTCCATTTATTGCCCCAAATAAAACAGATTTGCCTCTGATAATAATCATTTCACCTTTGACATCAAAAGAGAAGGTGGCTTTCCTCATTGTTAGAGGTGAGAAATTGTTTGCATAGAAACAAATTTATTTGTTAGCCCAGCTATGCAAGGATTTTGAAATTGTTGCACATATTCATGAAAGACTGGCAGGCAGAGTTCGTTTCCACATTTCATGTACATTTAAAATATTCCCTATAGTGTTTTTCCTCCCAAGTAGGCAATTCATTCATTTCATGTAATGTGTTCTTGTCTGTATTATACAAAAGCTGCATCTTTGCTTTTTTCCACCTCCTCCATTGATGTGCCTACACTGRCAACAAGCACTTACTCCTCCCTGGCTTTGGAGGTGGTGAGCAGTGKGTGTGTATGTGTGTGTCCTCTCCCACCACATAATCTAGGTCGGTGTTTTGCTTACCTGCTTTTCTCCTCTAATGTGTTGATCTATCATGTAAAGACAGCTTACAGAAATCAACTGCCTTTGGATTGAAACAAGTTCTGAATGATTTCCAGATGGTAATTTTTGTGATCTGCATTTAAGGGTTTTTTTTTTTCCTAAAGCATTTACTGGCTGTTTTTGTACAGATCCTCTGTTTATTTACATATATACTGTGGTATATAGTGAAGTCAGTGATTTTTCTTTTCCTTTTTCACTTTATACAGTTCTGTCTTTAAAATATTTATGCAGCAATTTGTCTCAAATACCCAAGGGATTATTGTTTGTTTGTTTTACTATAGCATGATAACTAATCCTTCCAGGATTATTGTTTAAATTCTTTTTTMCTTTCTTGTGGTGTCTTAAGTAGAGAATTACACCAGGTTTAGAAATCAGATATGCTTTGCTGYACTGAGGAAATCTTGTCTGTAGGTCTTAGATATCCAAATATTGTTTAGACATGCTCTGTGTATGTCATACTCGATGATAAAAAACACAGGATCAGCACAAGTCGAGTCCTTGAGGAGAGAGCGATGCTGTTAAATAACATTCCCTGTAGGGGAATGGCTTTGGACTCCTGTTAAAGCCAGCCTTTGAAATCCTATATCAATAAAATATTGCCATGGCAGGGAAGGTCAGTTTATGAAATGAGTACAAAAACTTGTATTCTCTTTACTTTAACAGCAAGAGTAATTTCTACCAGTTGGCATAGGATTCATTTCCTGTAACAGAAAGCAGGATTTCCTAAATTTGTTTCCTGTGCATGCTGCCATTTAGAAGTCTTGAAGTATCTTTATTCAGATATCRGTTACAGCCTTGGGGCTCTGCAAGCGTGTCAGTTGTAGCCATACAGTAACTAACAGGGGAAATGAAATAGATATAATCTGATCAGAGATAAGAGTGCCTGGGATTCCTGGGCAAACAGTTTTTAACCCTGACAACCCGCCGCAGCTGCCAGGACATGAAAGGGTGCACYGATCAATTGGTTTCTGCCTGTTGTCTGTCTGCCTAGGCAACCCTAAGTGGGACGTTTGTAGAGCAACTCATGGCACAGAAGGATCAATTTGTCTCTTTAGAATGAAATTTATTAGTCGATACCCACTTCAGTGGTGGCTTGGGTAATTTAATTGTCRGAAAGAGCAAAGTTTGGGGGATAGTGTGCCGAGCTGCTCTGCTTTGTAGTGCTCAGATCTGTATCTTGAGTTGGCCTAGACGGAGCTGCAAAATCCTGGAGTGCGGTCAGGGACTTTATTGATTTCCCCTCATCAGTGAGCATGGGCTCTCTTGAAGGTGTTTGAGGGATTTCATGCCTGCTTTTAAATCTCCTCGGTTTAAGTTGTAAACGTATTTTTGCATCTTGAATGTTTCTCATCTTTTCGCTGTGACTGAGAGCACCTCTAGTTATCTGTTTGCATGGCGCAGAGTAAACCTCTTCTGTCTCGCACCGAGCTGGGAACGTGCTCCCCGTCCAGACCCTACCAGAGGAGCCATCAGCGCTTTTGTTGCCGTCGGTGTTGTCCRCTGGTGCCGCGGCTCTTCCCAGAGGCTGGGCCCATTGTGTTGCCTGTTGAATGGGGATGGTAATTTCAATGCTTTTAGTACATCTGATAGAAACACTTCAAAATTATATCACTTTCTCTCTCGGTAATTATTCATTAAGTACTATAGAGAGTTGGAAGTGGCRTGTTCAAAAGGGGTCAGCCCCACTTCCCTCCGGTGCTGAATGCGGTTCACCTGGAGGGCCATTAAGGGCTGACAGGACCCACGCCTGCTTGGGAGCAGCAYGGAAAAGGGGGATTTCTTTCATTATTCTTCCCCTTCCATTGAGGGACCTTTTTGTGGTCTCGGGCCATTCGAAATGRCTGGCATTGTGCAATGCAACGCAGTTAGTTTGAAGCGTGTCGTGTGCGTGACGTAGCACCTCTGACGTGCTGCTCATCCGTATGTTCCTCTACGCAAGGCTTTTCTTTCGGGAGGTTTGTATGCTTCCTGACATAGGATTTAAATGAGACACTGGCAGGGAAGGAGGGAGGAAGTGTCTGTGAAAGAAAGTAGCAAAGGAGATGCTTTAACGGGCTGAGCTGGGAGCAGAGATCTGTATCTCCAGACATTTGCAGCTTACCAACGTGGGCAAATTAACAGCCAGTGCTGCGCACGCTGAACATCACATAACATCATGCTGTGAAAAATTCCCAATAATTATTTATTAACCAGAGTATTAGAAACGCAAGCTCCATCTCTGCTCTGGGAAACTGTTAGGAGGATTATCTAACTGCACACTTTAATGCACTAAGGATGGCTTGAAGAAACTTTTGAAAAAGATAAGCTTGAAAGAGCCTTTGATTTGTTGTAATCTTTGTGAATAAAGCTGCAAAAACTTGCTAATATTAAAACAAATATTGATTCAAATCGGTTTAAAGGTCTTTCAAGGCAAAGCCAACTCAACTAATTTTTTTTTTATCTGGTGATTTAAGACTACTTTATGAAAGGAAAAGTTTATTTTAGGTTGTCTTTTAAGCTTAGTTGTGGATGAAAGGGAGCTGAGTTCACAAAAGATTCTCCAATTAGACCCAATTGTATCAATTCATCTAGTAAAATCTTGACTCAATGCAAGTATTTATAGATTCTGTTTGTATCTTGTGTATGTGATTTCCCAAAATAAATTCCATTTTTGTCTAAGGTATTTGTGGTCACTTAAGGCAGTAAAGGCAGAACCTGAAAGGCACAAGGGATAATTAACCTTCAAGTCAGCAGTAACCATGTGCCCAGCACTCTCATGCCTTTGAAAATGTCACTGCAAAATACTTCCAGTATTTCGTGTCTGTTTGGGGAAAGTATCCCTTGATCCTTTCTGGAGGCCAGTGATATATRGGCTCATGTCAGCTGCTGCTCCCATCCATTATTGTAAGACAGCTTCTAGAGTTAAACCCCCGTATCTCAGCAGGCTCAATCTTAGATGGATGTGTCAGCTGAGGTGGGGATTCTGGGGAGATCGTCAGGGAAGCAAAATAAAGGCTTCAGGTTTGTATCATGACTCTGGTTGTAATCTAATGAAAGCTTGTGAAGAATTCAGTGTTGGAGGTCCTTAAATATTAGAAGCTGCAATCGGAATGATACCCACATAAGTTCAATTAAATGAATTCTGGTGTATGCCTTGAAAAATCTGGGGTTTGTTCTGGGTTTTTTTGTTTTGGTTTGGTTTTTTAATGTCTGGGGAGAAGAGGTTCTCTGCTAAGAGGTACCTGTGCCAGCCTTCAGCTGTCTGGTTGATCAGTACAGAGGTTGAAAGTTGTTGATGAATTGTAGCTACCAAACAGACGGAGTATAACACAGAGCTCATTTTGTTTGTTTGCTTTTTTTAATATGAATTTTTAATGTGCTCTGCTTTACTGTTTCTGGCTTTGATATTGTAAATCCAGGATGAATGCATCGTTTTGAATTCTTTATTTCATAAACAGCAAGCTGGGAAATAGCACATTCAAGAAKTAAGTGTTTGTAAAGAGATTTATCTGATGTGCCCAAGCAGAGGTTTGGGCACCCCAGGCCTGGGTGGAGGGTACCTGTGCCGGCCCTTGTGGAAGGGTTGTCCTTCAGGATGTGGCAGTCGAAGGCAGGGGGCTGACCACCTCCTGCTGAGAGTCTGGGACAGCCTGACAGCTGAATCAGACAGGAGCTGGGCTGCCCAAACCCCGAAAACACGGTTAGTAAGCTCCTAACTTCAGGAACAGCCCACTAGAAAGAGCCATATAGGAGCACCTGCGTATATGAGCAGTCCACTCTATAGCACCACTGATGAGTAATGAACTTCTTTGCAGCTCCTACCCGCTGTCCCCTCAGGGGAGGTGTGGTGTGGGCTGGCCACCCTCACCATGGCCTTCTCCTCTCAGGTGGCCCTGGTACAGTGGACSGAGAGCGTGGGTTTAACGCTGGTGGGCAGAGACCAGTCCTCCATGCAGCTGAGGACACCGGGTGGCCACATCCTGAACTTCACCATCCTCCAGATCTTCCCCTTCACTTACGAAAGCAAGCGCATGGGGATAATTGTTCGGGTAAGTGGCTTTGAGTAAGCTCTCATGTCTTTGTGACTTTCCTGCTAACACAATGTGAAACGTATAAAACATTTGCTCTCAGCTGTGCTGTTCTTCCTGGCAGAGTTTTGCAGTCTCTCCTGCCTCAGGCTATAAGCTGGTTTGCTGTTTGGAGCTAATAGCATCTCATTGCTGGGTTTGTTTAGTGATACATCCTTTTCTGTGGCCGTATTTGGCGATAAGTGCTGTAGTGTCCTGAGACATCTTTAGTTTATTGATCTTTGGTCCCTTGTTCAAAATAACAAGGAGCCTGAGCTTCCAGCTTCCTCCAGCTGCTCCTTCCCGCTCACATTTGTAATTCGTCACGTAYTCTGGGGTGGGTTTCAGCCATACAGCTCCTCTGTCTGCCCACATCGGTTCCTGTAGGGTGCCGCTGGGGACAATGTCAGGCTGGGGATGGGCGTCTGGCCAGGCTGTCAGCCAGCACTGCCACCAACCATGAAAGCATGTCTTCGGCAGGGCAGTGGAGCCTCCAGGATGGTGCTGAGAAGGAAGAGGGAACTTGAGCATTTCCCTCTGACTGTGAAACYGAGGGCCCTGGGGATGCTGGAAAATGTTGGGAGAGGATTTTTGCTACAAGTGCAAGGTGGAAGGAGACATAGGAGGGACTGGTGGGGCAGAAGAGCTGAAATCTGAATGTTTTGGCTGTCTGTGTGCTGAACTTTGCTTTGATAATCAGCGGAGATGCCATGTTATCTCTCAGGTAAGGYTGTTTCAGGAAAGCTTGAAGCCAGAACTGCCAGCAAAAGAAATAGTCACAGTTACCCTGTCCCCTGGGACCCGAATTCTGTGTCCCCTCCCACAGTGGCTGACACAGCGAGGAGGAAGAGCAGCCTGGTAGGGGCAGGACTGCTCTCTCCAAGGGAGCGGGCACCAGCAGCCTCTCAGGGAAGCTTGAGCTGACTTTGAAGCTTCGCTCTGTGTCCCTGGGGTTGTCTTTTCATCTGTCCAGAAGCTCCTGCCCTTCCTGTCGTGTCCATGCCGCGGCCATGCTGGCAGAGCTGGGTGGGCTATCGAGTGCTCTGGGGCTGTGAGAGGACCCAGGTCACAAGTGCTTTCCCACCTCAGGGTCAGCCAGGAGCAGAACCCGAGCAGGTTCACGGGTCCAGCTTACATCGTGTCTCCAAAGCAGTTGTGGTGGTACGACTGGAGATGATGGAGACGGCAGCAAGTGGGAAGGGGGTAGGAGATCCTGGACCGATGCCACAACAAATAACTTTAGGATGTTGTTAGAGGTATTGTGGAAGTGCTCCCCAGATCTCTGCCAGGCATCGAAACTCCTGTTAGACCCTGGAGATGTACAACRCTGCAAGAGGAGGCACTTGTAGCTGCAGGGAAATGTGGAGATTTTTTTTTTTTAGCAGTTTAACAGAGCCCGCAGCCACGCTGAGAACACGCTGTCATGAGTAGGGTTTGAAAATAGCTGATTTAAGGTAAAAGGRTACGTGTGTTCAAGTACCTTTATCAGCAGCAGCAGGCACTGCGCACACAAAATACGTGCCCAGCTGAAATTGTACGCATAACTCTGTGGTTTTATATACAAATACAATATAAGATCAGACTCTCAGAAAAAAATTTTCTTAAAAAGAAAGAAGAAGAAATTGTGGGTGTTAAAAACAGTTGAGATAAGTTGTCACCATTATCATCATTAGTTTTCAAGGTAGTGCTAGAGAATCAATGTTAGTAAGATAAACGAAGCCAGCTGTGGTAAGGCACTTCCATTTGCCTGCGAAGCAAACAAGGTGAAGCAGTTTGAATATTTTTTTGGGAGATAATTAAAACATCCTTGTTATTTTTTACTGAGAGTACAGACAGATAATTGGTACCAGGAATCTAAAACATGAATATGAAACCTATAATCCAGGGCAAGATATGATTTGTTGTATCATTTCATGGGATCTTCAGCTTTGTTATTTAGGGTGGGGAGAATAGGTAAAATTGGTGGGTTTTTCTTTTTTTTCTTTCCTTTTTTTTTTCTTTTTTCTTCTTTTTTCCCCCTCTGTTTACTTTGTGGTAAAAGTGGGTTGCTGCATGTTTATTTTGGGGTATCTGGAAATAGGGTGTAAAAATATCTTCTGCCTCATGTATTTTAAGTTACAACAGTAGAAGGAGTAGCCTTTGTTTTTAGTTAGAAACAGTCAGGATCAGTATTGCACACGTGGGCCTCATCGACARCAGATTAATTTGGTCTGCTTTATTGGCTGATTGTAGCTTCACAAATTTCATCTTCTCTGGACCCCTGGAAGAGCACAGCCCCTGTCAGAAATGGCACCGTGATGGGATGATGTAAAATAGAGCAATGCAGTGGTTGTATTCAACAACAACAAATATTATGGAGAACTTCAGCATTCCTGTTACCAASAGATTTGGTGATAAAGATGGAACTTTTTTGAAAACCCATGAAGGACAAGCTGTGTTTAGTGCAGACTGAAAATCGTTAAAGCTCATGCAAATGGRTGTATTTGTGTTAATCCTACCTCAGTATTTTGGACCTGGATCTCCTGTTGCTCAAGGAACTGCTTTTAAGTTCTGGATCTCACACCACAGTATGGTGTAGGGGGAACAAATTTGTATTTCAGGTTGTTCCAGGCTTTGGAATATTAAAACATGCCCAAGGGCAGGAATGTTAGTTGAAGTGGGCTGATAGGCTGAGCTTGTACAAAGTAATCAGTGTGTTTAAATCTGTGAATCTAGAGATCTGACTGAATGTGTTTGAATGTACACAGTCATCAGTGTTCCCACGAATGTCTCGTGCTCTGTGGGATAGCTGCAACAAGTGTAGTGCATATCCATTTAAATACAGCAAGTGTAAATTCTTCAGATTATTTTTATAGTGAAAATGATGTGGAGACTTCAGGAAACCTTTTCAAGACCTAGAATAAAAATATTAGCAACGGAAGAGGGAGGACTAAACAACCTCCCTCCCCATTGCTTACTGTAAGTGCAAACTTTTGGTGAGGTGCTGTTTTATCCAATGTGTAAGAAKTGGGCTAACCATTGACGCTGGGGTATGCTTCATTAAAATGTACGCTCAGCACAGAAGTGGATGCCCTTAAATTTTCTCATCGAAGTGGAAAGGAGTCCTCTTTTTTTCCTCTTTGATTTGAGGTTTATTCCTTTTAAATTATCTATGATCTATATTCTCCCCCTTTAGGAAGAAAAAGGTTTCTATTTTGCATTTCTGTATTTAGAATATTACTGCTGCCAAAACCAGCAATACTCCCACTTGTGGTCAGTGGGAGCAAGATCAGGCCCAGATCATGACTGTGAATACTGTTAATAGAAGCATTGGCCCCCTCTGTTGTGCTTCTTAACTGAGTGTCTTTATTTTGCAGCCATTGAGCTGCTACTAAAACAGCTCCCTGTATACCCTATGCAGAAGTAGGTTTTGAGTAGCAGATGCTGGCTGCTTGGGTATTACTTTGCCATGTTCCTGTATACTCTAAAATAATATCTTCAAGCAGGGTTTTCATTTTCATTTAAAAAAAAAAGAAAAAAGAAAAAAAGAAGAGCTTATAAATAGGTAGTTGTCAAGTAAATTTTCTTTTATTAAACATAGATGTATGCATGTGTAGGTACTCCACTTGGTTTGATCCACAACTTGCAAGGTGTTTATCTCTACAGCATATCTTCTAAAACTGTGCTGCTTGCTTAAAAAACAGAAATAAGGGGAGAGAAAGTAGCGTGAAGTATCCAGAAGATCACAGACGCAGTGACTAGCTGGGGAGGGGAGAGGGGGAGAGGGAAGCTGCAGAATGAAACTCCACTCAGGATTGTAGGGAGTAGAATTCAAATGGTAATATTTTCTGCTCAACTATACAGATATTGCCCATTCTTATAAACTGCAATTTTTTCGGCTAGCAGGAGCCGTTGCGCTCGTCTTGCCAGGCTTCCTGTACAATCTGGGTATAGAGTTTCAGCAAGTGATTCATGCGTCCAGCCCAGTAATGCTGTTACTGAAATCCTTGGCAGAGGCGCCTGTCTCCCCTGTTGGTCCTGCCCACTCTGGCTCCTATAAAAAGATCTCCTTCAACACATAACTTTTAGTAAATAAAGTAGTAGTTAATACTGAAAACAAGTAGCAGATGTTGCCTCGTTTGGGATATTTTTGCAATATCTGCTTGTTTACTTGTGATCAACTGTCATTTCTGTAGCTGATTATTTCAGTTCTAAGAAGTCTTGTTCTACCAAAGCAGCCACTCTTCATCGTACTGTTTACTGACTTATCTTCTTCTTGAAAGAAGGCCGGTTTGTTTGACCACAATATTTTCCATTCTTCTTTTTCTTTGCATTATTTTTCCCCTTACCCATGTGGAATGATCTTTGTTGTAAAGCAAAGATAGTGCTATTGTCATATCTGGAATTGAAAGAAGCCTTTGAACCGTGGCCAGAGTCAGACCACGGTGGAAAAAGATGCCTCTCCAAAACAATATAACTGGCAAATCTCTGTGTAGATTTATAGTGTGATCTTACCATAATATGAGAACGCACTAACCTCCTATTGAACTCAGTGAGAGGAAATGACTAATGCAAGGAGATAGCTGATACAGTATTTATATTGGACAAAAAATCTAAACTATCTTAAGCCAGTTCTGCAGCACGGGAAGTGGAGTCTTTATTCAGTTTCCTACAGAGATGTTGTTAGACACTTTTTAATCAAATAATTTAATAGATAAACCTTTACCTTTGGCTACTGCCAAAAACGTGTTTTATTGAAGTAGATTCTAGTTGTTTTGGTAGAGTGACACGCATTTTGCTTTGGGCGTGCGGGATGTGTGGGTATTGGTATATGAAGGCTGGATGTTTCAGGACATTGAAAACCATGCTTAAGCTTAATTTTGCGAATCGTCCTTGTGAATATCTCTATGAGCGTGGCAAAAATGCTCAGTAAAGGAGCTTCTTTTTCCTTGGCTGCTTCTTAATTTCCCTAGCAAACACACTTCTCTTCTTTGTGTTTTTGTATCCACATCAGGTAGGTGCTGCTGCTTCTTTTTTTTTTTTTTTTTTTCCTGTGGATGTAAACCCTGTTTTGCCAGTACCACAGGACATTAGGCTTTTACCTACCAACTCAAACTCTTCATGTGTGAGAACCTTCACCACTAGTTTCTGTAATGGTGGGGCAGACTGACACGTGTATTAAATAGTGAATGAAAAAGTATCCCGTGATTTTATTTCATTTCTTTTTTTTCCTGAAGTATTTTTCCCCCTTCATTCACAGCTGTCTATTTCCAGACCTTCCTGGGCTTTTTGTTTTTGCGTGTTAAGTTTATTTTCTTCCTATCCCTGGTGGCTATCTTGGTTTACAGAGCAGTTTGTTCCTTACTCATTGTTTTGTCTCCTTTGAGGAAATTGCCAGGGTTTCCATTAGCTTGTAATACTAATAGCTGTGACCTCCTTAGGTATCTGCCTGGTTAGAAGGGATTTTTTAATTTGTGGTAATGTAAATATGCTTTGCTTGCAGCCTACAAATTACTTGGATCAGATAAGGCAGGCAGCAATCTAACCTTTCTGCGGCAAGCATAAACTTTAATTATGCTTATGCCATATAATGTAACAGAGGGRGTAAATTAGAGTTACTAATTTTTACTCTGTTAAGCTTCATGCATCTGCTTTATTGTTTCAGGTAAGTATGAAATAAATTTTCAGGGTGAGGGCTAGAAGTTATTCCAAAGGCATATGCAGTCAGGACTGAGAGGTGTCTGCATGGAATCACATGTTGCTGATTAAAAAGCTGATCATCCTTGTCTAAAGCATTAATTCCTGCTGCGCGTAACCAAGTTGCAATTGAATAGGCATCTCCTTTTGGCCCTGAGACAAGATGCTGAGCCAGATGGACCTTCAGCCTGACACAGTGCAGACATTTTTGTGACTGATGTGCAGAAAACTCATCACTTAGCTTGCTGAGGCCACKCCAAATATGCTGATACAGGCCCAACTTAGGCTCTTCTGTTTCTTATTTGCAGGATGAATCGACAGGAGAGATCACCTTCTACATGAAGGGGGCTGATGTGGTGATGGCTGGGATCGTGCAGTACAACGACTGGCTGGAAGAGGAGGTATGGGGCTGTCTCTCCTACGTACGGAGGGTTTCTCGTGCGAGTGCTTTTCTCCTTCCAGGGCAACACATGACAAAGCTTGTCACTGTGGCAGGRTGGACATAACTGCTAAAACATCTGCGAGCCAGAAGGTCACTGATCTTGGCAATTCATTGGATTAGTCTTCAGCCAAATATATATGCAGTAACAAGGAAGTTAGGTGGCGAGTTCAACATATTTAGTACAGAATAAGTCCTGTAAATAAAATGGATTTTGCTCAAAACTGATTGCCACTTAAGAGCACCAGATTTRTCCTGGGCTTGATCCTGTGTTTGGATTTATTTTAGACTGAAAGGTCTAATTTCAAAACTACATTTGACAGCTTTGTACTGAGATACGTTTGTCAGGTTAGTAGTAATGTTGACACAGAGTTCATAGCAGTAGCTTCAGTTACTGCTTCTCCCACCCCCAAMCCCTGGTGTTCAAAGAAATAATAATACCTTGTTCTTATTTTAAAGAGTTTATGGCCAAAGATGTGAAGACTACAAATCAAAGGCTTGTGTCCTTTTACTTAGAGACAGAGAAAATGAAATGGGGTTGGTTTTGCCACACTGGTATAGCAGAGAGGAGATTTTTGTTTCTGATCACTGGGATAGATTACAAACCATTGCAGATCTCCTTTTTTCCTCTCAGGTTTATCATGCACTTTATCAGATGTTATAGACTCACTGGGGTTGCTCAAATGGGACGGTTATTTTCTTAACCTGCTATCTTACATTGCCATCTCTGCAGTGCTGTGCATAAATCATCTTACTTGAGATGCAGTTTATGGTTTACAATGTGATACTTCTTTCCAGTGTGGTAACATGGCTCGGGAAGGCCTGAGGGTTCTTGTCGTAGCCAAGAAGTCTCTGACGGAGGAGCAGTATCAAGACTTTGAAGTAAGTTTTTATTTGTTTTTTTTCTTTGTTTTTAAAMAAACCATCACTGAAGTGATTCTAACAGACCTCTCATGATAATGCCGCCTCTCATCTCCCTACTCCTTCTGCTAGAATTGTCATTCTTCAATGTCTTGCTGTTCTTTTCATCARAGTGGCTTTTCAAGTGATATGTATGAAACTGGATCCCAGCCAGGACCCTCCAAAACAGTTCCTGAATCCTGCCTTACAATCTTYTGTGGTTATAAATTCTGCAAATATTCATCATTTGTTAGACAAGTTGTGTTTGTGTGGGGAAATGTGTTGGCTTTTAATTTTCATTGTTGCATTCCGACATCCAGGGAAACTACAAACCAGAATATAATATAATATAACTACAGACCAGAATATAACCGAGCCAGGCTTCGTGGAAATACAGGCTTCRTGTGTGGGGTTTGTTAGATGGGTCTCTACACACAGCATTAATTTTCTTCCCCAGGCAGGCAAAACGTGAAGGAGAACTGTTCAGTTAAATGCAGAGATGAGACGGTGGAAATGTTTAGGATTCTCTCTTGCCCTCATTTGTTCGTCGCAGAAGCCGTGGTTAGATCTGTGGTGTGAGGGAGTCGCTTCCAGGCTTTCTGCAGGTGTCACTTCAGTAGCTGCTGTGCATTTATGCGCACAAGGACGCGCTGTGCATCGYGCTGCCTGGCTGGCACAGGGCAGGAACAAAATGACAAAAACTCCCTGAAATATTTTCTGCCTTATTCTGTAACACACAACTCGTGTTTGCAAGCCATTACAGGTGGCATCCCTGRATGACAGTTAAGAGAGGGAGGTTAACTGGTTAACCCTCGTGCTGGTTAACCCTGTATTCCACAAAAATGCAGGCTGGCTGTGTGAGTTTCTGTGGCTGTGTCTGCTCTGTCCTCAGGCACGCTACGTCCAGGCGAAGCTAAGCGTACACGACCGCTCCCTGAAGGTAGCCACAGTCATTGAGAGCCTGGAAATGGAGATGGAGCTGCTGTGTCTCACCGGCGTGGAGGATCAGCTGCAGACGGACGTCAGACCCACTCTGGAGACGCTGAGAAATGCTGGCATTAAGGTCTGCCTAACCTAATGTGAATTCTAGCAGGAATACCTAGACCCTCTGGAGTACGTGGCACTGTCCTACAGTAAATTAAGACAGTTTGGGGGCCCCGTCAAGGTGAACATTTCACCAAGTGCCCTTTGCGAGTGGGAACAATGGGGCTGGCCGATGCATTTTAAACATCACTTTGGGAACAGAACATGCTGGAAGCAGTAAATGTTAACTAAACGAGTGAAAGCAAGTCACCTTTTGTGCTTTTCTTCCCCTAACATGCTCTGGCTCCTTCTGCAGAGAAACCGAGTGCATAGGCAGGAAAGTAGCTGCAGGAGACTTGGGGCAATTGKTTCTTTCAGATGATTGCATGGAACAAGACTGGTTTGGATGTGCTTGGTCTCTGGTGCACAAACTCCTGTGCTGGGGCTGAAGCACTGGGCGGGACTAATACATGTTTTCAGTAGCCACTAGAGGGGGTCTGAGCCAAGAGAATCGGGGATGGGACATTATTATTTTTTTTTCCAGCTTTCTGGGCTCCAGCATCTGAGACTCAGACACCTACGGCCTGAGCTGTGCTCAGCGGTGAGGGAAGCGGCGTGATGCCTGCTTAGTTTCTCTCTCTGAAAACTTGTCAGTCAGATCCCAGACTTGCAAAAGGAAAAAAAATAATGGMCTAAACATTCAGATTCGGGCAAGAAAAGTAGGTAAAAGGTTCTGGTTGTGGTTTCTCTGCTTTAAGTAACAAAGTGAGCAAAAGTCTTGAGCCGTGCTGTGAATCCAAAGCCAGGGCTGTGTGTTTGGGATTTAGGTAGGAAGTGGAATTCAAGGCTTGGGAAGGCTTCCAAGAGTGTTTTCTGTTTGGAGCCATCCCTGTAAACAACAGGGACTTCAGCAGAGAAGAGAGATGAGCAGAGTCAGACGAAGCTCCTTAGCAGCACTGTGGCTTTCTCCCCCTGCGGCATAGTCCAGGCCASTTATTCCAAAGCAGTTTCATTTTTTTCTCTTCACCTTGGCTGGAGTTGGTGTCGGGGTGTGGAGTGTGTCATCGCACAGCGAGYGCAGCACTTCTGAGCACTCCTTGCAATGGTATGTTCGTTAGGGTATTGCATGCAAGAAGTAAATCAACAGTGAAGGCAGTCTTGTAATTCATTACAGGGACCATCTTGTTAAGATCAAATCTTTTTCCAACCTCAGATTATTAAACAAATAAGTGAGTCTTTGTGTGGTTTTTTTTGGTCTTTGTTTTTTTTAAAGTTTCATTAAATATTCTTGGGCGGTGTCTTGAAAGAATAAAAACACCAGTGGAAAAAACAAAACAAATTCTGATATATTTACACTGTTGAGGGAATTCCCTGCCAGATTATGACAGGGTATTGCTGCTGAGTATTGCTGCTGACATTGCTTTCTAATGCCCCCCCTCACCAGCACAAAATAAAAGGAGCAGTGTATATTTAAAAAAAAAAATCTTTAAAAAAAAAAAAAAAACCAACCAGCTTAGTCTGTTCCAGACGCACACATCAGCAGTGAGCTAACCCCAGTTGCATCATCCACATTTCAGGCAGGGCCGTGAGGGATATTTCTGCAGCAAGGCCCGCTTATTTCAGCGTACGAGAAATAGCCGGGGTGGGACACATTAACACACGCATACACATTCTTTAGCTTGCATTTTGTGGGTTTATCAGCAGAATCTTGAAATATTGCAGGTGGGAAAAATGTTATACATGGTTTGTAACTTCTTTTGCGTTTCAGTCTCTTTAAAAGTTTTTGCTTTCTTTCATCTGTGAGAATTTTCTTGTACATTTTCAAATAGGTCTTTTTTAGAAAAATAATTTGTATATATATTCTAACAGTTCTTTTTATATGCCTGAACTGGCAGGTGGTACTTCTAGATGTCCTACAGACGTGGTTATTAAGTTTTGTATTTAATACATTAAATATTTGGATTTTAGGTGTGGATGCTGACAGGGGATAAGTTAGAGACAGCCACGTGTACAGCTAAGAACGCACATTTGGTGACACGGACACAGGACATCCATATATTCAGACTAGTGAGTAACACCCACCTTCCCCCCTCTCAAGGCTTGTTCGGGACCCGAAATTCTGGAACGGGAGGGGTGCKGAGATCACAACTGTTTTCCAGCAGTAGACCCAGAATATTTTTATTCTTTTGACCCAACTTTCTATCCCCTGAGCTTTTGTTTATCTGACTGTGTGCTCTGAATAACTCGGTGTGCTGCCTGCCCATATTACTTTTGCTCCCTCTGAGACTTGTTTGTTTGTTTTTTCACCCCAAGGAAGCAAACCCTTCCTCAGTTGCCCTCTTTTTCCCCAGGTGACTAACCGAGGAGAAGCCCATCTAGAGCTGAACGCCTTCCGCCGGAAACACGACTGCGCTCTTGTTATTTCTGGCGACTCGCTGGAGGTAGGCTCCAAMCGGTTTGGGGCTGTTCAGGAACAGCCCCAAAACACTGTGGCTGAATTGGGATTTTTTTSTTTTAAAAAGAAACTTTCATAGCACAAACATCGGTGACACTTCTGATCTGTGTAAATTAGGTGTGTCTGAAATACTATGAGTATGAGTTCATGGAGCTGGCTTGCCAGTGCCCTGCCGTCGTGTGCTGCAGATGCGCTCCGACGCAGAAGGCCCAGATCGTGCGATTGCTCCAGGAGAGGACCGGCAAACTCACCTGTGCAGTAGGTAAGGGACTAGTTAGGGAGGAGTGGCCATGTAGGATGGTGTCTTCATTTTTTCTTCTTTTGACTGAATGGTCCCGTGTCATCTCGTAACACCTGGAAATGCTGAGTTGGGGAACAGCGTTTTTGTGGGATGATTGATAAGATGAAATTTTGCATATGGAAACTTCAGTGGCAAACTACTCATAAATATTTGGGGTGGTATTTTTGCAAAAGATAAAAGAGCTTGAACACCGTCAGATAAAGTGCCATTGTTAACCCGTGAGCTTTATTTCAGCATTGTAGGCATAAGGGTACACCTACAAGTCAGATAAAGTGATCAGTGGCTTCCTGTGCGTCTATAAAAAAAAAACTTCTTAAAGAATTTAAATTCCCAATTTCTATTTAAAATCCTGCTTTTGTTGATAGGGTTCAGTGTTTCTTCTAGTGTTACAGTCTGGTGCAGATGCCTTTGGTGGGGTTGCAAGTTGCCTCTGTTGCTTAACTACCAATGTCGTTTGTGCTCTGCAGGTGATGGAGGGAATGATGTTAGCATGATTCAGGAGGCTGATTGTGGTGTTGGAGTTGAAGGAAAGGTGAGATTACCTCATGTTTAATAAGACTTCGTATGGCAATTCAGAAGCTAGTTTGCAACTAACTCTTAAATGAATCCTCAGAAATTTGTGCAAGAAAGTGAGCAGCTTCCACAAGAATAATCATCAGACCAATAGCCTTATCATGTAAAATAATTTGGCTGGAAAAAAGACTGCTGTTTAACAGAGTTCAAGTTCATTATTTGATTCTTGGCGGATTCCCTGAATTTGGACCATCGTGGTTAGTTTTGGGGTTTTTAATCACGCATAGATGCTTCAAATGCTGGAGTTGTAATTACTCTACTAACATACACCCTACATGTACAATTTAAAACTGATTATATTAGTTTAGAAAGCAAACTCTGGGTTAGAGCTCTGGTTCCTGCATATGGAGCTGCTTGGAGCAACAAGACTGAATTTGGCGGCAGTGGAAAGACTCTGCTTGCAGTGAGCCAAAACATTAAAATTGAGTGAACTTTTGAGACTGAAAATTTGTGTTCAAAACTGACTTGATACGAGTGTCACGTTAACATGCGTGTTGTGAATCATAATCCAGAGGGTTGCTCAGAATTGGAGGCCAGGGTTCAAATGGGAATTCTCCTCATATTTTTGCTCTTTGCTTAAAAGCCACGGTGGAAGGCAGAAGTGCTGAGGTAATACTCTCCCCCACCTAATGTATTGCAAATTTTCTTGGAAATTCTGTCAGTGATAACTAAATAATAATACAATATTTCTTTGTTTCCAACGATGAAATGATCTCACTATGCTCTTACTTGCTGTTGTACACAGGAAGGGAAACAGGCATCGCTTGCAGCCGATTTCTCTATCACTCAGTTTAAACATCTGGGTCGTTTACTAATGGTGCATGGAAGGAACAGTTACAAACGGTCCGCAGCTCTCAGTCAGTTTGTAATCCACAGGAGCTTGTGCATCAGTACAATGCAGGTAAATGGACTGTCATGAGGGCTTTTCCAATGGAGGGGTGAAAAAGCAAAATCAAAAAGTAAAGGTTCTGCATTTCATTTTGGATGCAACGATTTCTTCTCCTGAAAATTTTCATGGGTTGGAACTTGAGGTTGTTACTTGGGTATGAAAACACATAAGAAAGTTCCTGGTATTGGGCAAACATCAGCAACTTCTCCAAAACTGGACAAACAATATTCTACCTTAGAAAACACTGCTGTGATGCAGCATGTCTTTGCTGTCATTTAGTAATGCTAGGAAACACTGAAAATCTGAAGCAGGGCACCGCTCTTAAGGAGGGTCTCTGCTGAGTAAATGCACTTCTTTTCAAGTGTGCTTTAAGTAAGGCCTTCRAATAGTGAGACCGAAGTTAAGCAGCTGAAGAGGACCTGGCGCAGACCCCGATGAGGTTACCGAAAGCTCAGTCTGGCAGGCTGTGGAGTGTTCGCAGGAGCTGTGCCGCAAAGGCTGCTGAAGCACGTATTAAACTTCCCAAGTGCTCGGCAGCTTGCTGCAGCAACGTGGAGGCGGTCTGTTCCTCTCCATTTCAAAGGGACCTTAGAAACAGATTTGGTATTCACAAAATTTACATTGTTCRTGTGTGCTGAGCCTCAGTGTAACAAAAATGCAATTGCCAGTTGGCAGGGAGAGTTGAAAGAGATTTTTAAGAGCTGATGAGCCAAATACCATTCTTAGCTGTGGTGACTTGAGTGAAAGTTACAGTTAAGGACAGAGGTTACTCTCGGGAGTTGCATTTCCATGCTGATACATTCCTTAAAAATACTAAGTTTTTTTAAAATAAAATACTTGATATTTTTGAGAAGGCTGGTTCCGCCCTCTCCCCTTTTTAGAATAAACACATTGGAGAGGGATGCACAGAGACAAAAGGTTCAAACTCAGGGGACAGTCTAGCTTACTCTGCAGCTAAAAACAAGAACAGAAAACAAACCCATAACTTCTGACAAGAAAAAAAAAAAAAAGAAAAATTAATCTTGAACTCTTTGGAGCTTGTATTAGTGAGTGTTAACTCTTTACATTGTGAAGGCATCATCCAGGCATAAATAAGTATGCACCTGTCCTTCACAACATCTGGATGGCTTTGATCAAACCAGTGGGCTTTGGAGGCAACTCTTTATGTTCTTTTCTRTGGAACTACATTACAAAAAGTTTTCCAAGTCCAGCTCTCCAGTGTTTGCTATTAAACATAGCTTTCATCCAAGATTTGCGTAGGAATAAAAAGGGTTGATATTACATTCTTCTGTCTTCATTTCAGGAATTTGGAGAACCCATTGCAAGTACGTTCCAGTTTGAACAGAGTATATTTTTAAGCTGTTACTTTTACTGCAATATCTAACTCCTGAAAATCTTATTTCTTTTCTCTTCTAGGCTGTTTTCTCATCAGTATTTTACTTTGCTTCAGTTCCTCTCTACCAAGGCTTTCTCATCATTGGGTAAGAGCTCACTTTTTACTAATAGCGTGGAAAACCTGTGCATAATGAATACATTTGGGCTAATTAACATGCAAGGCATGCACATCTCCACTCTGCATGTTTCACAACACTGCTTCAGAAGATGGATGTGATCCTTGTCCCCTTTCCACTCCTCTGCACTGAGCAAAGCCACCGAGGCAGCACGAGTACTTCTGGAAGCCTTTCCAAAAGGACAGTTTGTCGCATTCAGAACATGAGAAGCAAGCCATCCTCCAGGAAGCACTCCTTTGATCCTAGTAAAAAGCAGAGGGACAGTCGTTAGGCTCTGGTGCCTGCGCAGCAGCGACAGCCAGTGCCCAGCTCCTGACAGTGTCAGAAAGGGGGAACACCTCGACCTCTTTAACAGGAGGAATCAGTTTCTGTCTAAAATATACTGGGATTACACTTGTAATCCCATGACTTTATAGACTTCTGAGTACATAATTAAAAAACAAACAGCAAATTCATCTCCATTGCCTTCTGATGCAAACAGGATCAAGCCTGAACTGTAGAGCAAACTTTGGGGTGGGGACAGGTCTGTCCTTGGCTCCATTAATAACCCTATAACACCAGTTGCAATACTTGAACCAGTCATCTGTGTATGAGTGCTTCTAATCAAAAGCCATTCCAAAAGCAAATCCTGCAGGTTTTTCCTACATGCAAAACTCTGGTGTGTTCCATTTGCAAGTTTTTATAATATGTGTATCATTTGGCACTTCAAGAATACTGTATTTCTTTCTGAAGACTAGCATTTCTSTTTGCTCATCTACACCTTAGATAATTTACTGGTTCTACCTTCTTCCCAGGTACTCCACAATTTACACAATGTTTCCAGTGTTTTCTCTAGTCCTGGACAAGGATGTTAAATCTGAAGTTGCAATGTTGTACCCAGAGCTCTACAAAGATCTTCTTAAGGTGTGGGAGACTCTGTTTGTCTGTTTTGGTTTAAGGCAAGATCCCTGTCTTGATTTGAAACTCTCTAAATGTGTAAAGTCAAATATATTATCAGTAGATACAGAACTTTGTCATGTGTTTTCAAAGCGAAATTGTTTTAAAGGCAAATTTGAATTAACAGATACAACCAGATTTCCTGGCAGTTTGTTATTGAATGCTACATGAAATGCAATTTATTAAAAACGACTGGGGAAATAGAAGTTCCATTCTGTGGGAAATTCTAAGGATTTAATATTACCAATTTGTTCCAAAATAAAGGGGAGAGAGAAATTGTTGGGGATTTGGCACTATCCTGAAGCCAGAAAAAGGGATGGGAGGAAGGGATATGCTCATTTGATGGAGGAAGGAGGTTATCACATAGTTTTGTAAATAGAAATTCGCCTTGAGGATGATCTAAAGGCACCTAAAGCTTTGGTTACTGTGCCATTTTTGTAGCTTTACAGGTCCTTCTCCTCAGACAAAGAAAACTTTATTTGATATTTACCATAGAAATATCAGGAAGGTAAATCTTAGGTTCTTTTTTTGTTCTTTTTTTTTAATTTCCTGGAAAATTTTTTTAATAACTGGGGTATGCAGACTGGGAACATCTTTCTTAATTGAAGGAAAGGGTGGACTGAGTCTTCAACAGATCCTTTCCCTCAAGGATTTCTGTTAAACAGATACTCTCAGAAGCAAAGCCTGTTTTTCCAACAGCCTGAATAAGTCTCCATCTGGTTTCACTTGTATGTTGTCTCTTATGTCATAAACCACTAATTCTCCAACCATCCTTAGGCCTGGTCTAAACATAGGGGTTTTTTGTACTGGTATAGCTGTGTTGGCTGGAGATGCTTTTTTTAAAACTTATCTGCCTTCAATATGATGGTGATTTGTGTGTGTCTAGAAATATAATATTAATATATTCATATATATGTGTATACACACATCTTATATTTCAGAGTACAATGACTAAACTCATGAGACATCTTTGCATTGAATTAATCGTGTGTGCAGGAAGGAAGAGGTTGTACTGTACTGTGCAAGCAATGAGCTTCCACAGTCCAAGGCCTTCTCCTTYGTGCATCATGAAAAATGAGAATAAAGAGACAGTACCTCAGGGTTGGTTGATTTGCTTTGTTTTCTTTCCAAATCACCTTCAAATTCTCTTTTTTTAATTGCTGGATTGATCTGTAAGTGAATGTTCATAAAAGAAAACCCAACGGAGCTTTGTCTTTTTTTTTCTTTCCCCTCCCTAGGGACGACCATTATCATACAAAACATTTTTAATATGGGTCTTAATAAGCATCTATCAAGGTAAGAAATCAACTTCTGCTTGTGCCTTTAGATGTTTCAATGAGTACAGAATATCTAATTTTTTTGTATTGCAGGAAGTTAAGTAAGGCATGATGTGAATTTAGCAATGCATCCTTGGGATAATGAATAAATATTTTTTTTGTCTCAGAAAATGTTGGCAGCATTACCAAAGGAAGAAATTATCTAAAACTAAATATTGGCAGCAACTGGTCAACCCTGTTGTAGGCAATGATGTGGAAGTTCAAAGTATTGTGCCTCTTCCAATTGGGACCATCCTTTRTAATTTTGTGCAAGTTCCTTTCAGTGCTTTAATTGCTCCATCTGTAAAGTAGAGTTTGTGACTCTTCCTTTCTTTTGATAAAGGTTTTCAAACCTGTAGATTATACAGGTTATTTAGTCAGCATGCAAAWTACAGAATCTGTAGCTTTGTGTATTTTATCTAAACCCTGTCTRTTAGAAGTGGCAATAGTTCTGGTTGCTTCATAGCCATCTGTAATGAAGGACTAGAGTAGAGCTCAGGTTCTTGATCATATCCCGTACACTCTAATTAGGCTGCTAAAACAGTTAAGCAAACACCTTAATTACAATGCATCTATTTCCAAAAGTGGATGTAGTAATTGGGGTATATGTCTAAGAAGGTCTTTTCTTTAAGTTTGTCTTTTTTTTTATCAAGTAACCTCAAACTCAAATACTTCCTATAAGTGTTAATCAGGGACTCATGGAAAACATGTAAATAGCTATAAAGCTAGAATGGCAATATGATTCTGTGACAAAATTTCTTGTTTTCCAAAACTTCTTTATTGACAAGAGTCAGAATAAATGTGCCAAAATAAGCAGCTMATTCTTACTGATTTAATTGATATTACCATCCTAGGAGGCAGTGAAACCAAGAATATAAAAGCTCTCTTGGCATTATCTTATGAAATCCAATACGGTAGAACCCTACGACAGGGATAACGGTCTTCTGATGCTGTACAAATATGATGGCAAAGCCAAGGCATTTATAGAAAACTCACAAGTGGTGGAAAGCTAAAGCCAGAGGGTGATGCATTGAGGGAAAGATTTCTTCTTGAGCTAAGACCACTATCTGGTTACAATATTTGGTTAAAGTGACTTCACTTCTGATGTGCTAAATAACTAGAAAACAGCAGGCCAAACAATTGGGCTAGTTGCTAGCCGAGATGAGCCTGACCGAAAACTTGAGCAGTCCTAAATTTTGGAAAGTTCACAGCTGGATTTGAACTTTGTGGCTCGAGCTCTAGTCACTTGCAGGTTTTCCCTTCCGAAACTAGCCTAGTGTGATGGATGTCGGTGTGGATTACTCATGCTGCTAACATGAGTTATTTGTGCAGGTGGCTGCGCGGGGCGTTGTGAGCATTCCCTGGCTAGCCAGAATAGGAGCACGAAACAATGCATCATTAACAGGGCTTTAATATGTGCAATTCCTTTTAGGGGGAAGTGTAAAGGGGAGAGATCTTGGCTGAAGTAGTGCAAAGAGAGGCTAACTTGTATCCACTGAACTTTTCAACACCTTGCTTCCATCTGGGCACTGAGGCAATGCAGTAGGTTTTAGAAGTATTTGATATCTTTCAGCTTCCGAGTAGTGACCAGCTGCTTTTCTGGGAAGATAGAGTTTTGTGATGTTAGAAATCTCCAGTTGCCAAAATAGCATGTATTAATTTCCTATCTCCATGTGTCTATGAATATGATAGACTGTTATAAAAGTCTGGGCACCTCTGCTGTAACTTTTCCCTGTCTTCTCATCAGTTCTGTCTCCTAAATAGTAACTGATTCATTGTCACTACATTCATCAGGTTTCATGAAAAACAGTCTCAAGACATGACTGTGTTTCAGCCTTTCCAAGACCTAGCAGTGGGTTTTAGAGCTTAGACTGGTGTTTAAATAAAATACCCAAATGTTCCATTCCCTTGCAGGTAGCATCATCATGTATGGAGCACTCCTCCTCTTTGAGTCTGAATTTGTCCACATTGTCGCCATTTCCTTCACGTCCTTGATTCTCACCGAGTTACTGATGGTGGCATTGACGATCCAGACGTGGCACTGGCTCATGATAGTGGCTGAGCTGCTTAGTCTCTCCTGCTACATAGCTTCTCTGGTGTTCTTACATGAGTTTATTGGTAAGGTCGAATGCCTTTTCTCCAATGAGTTGATTTATGAACTGAATAGTAACAGGAATGTAAGGACATTAATTGAGTTTAAAGGCTGTTGATGAAGCCAGCATAATTACAATGTCAGTGGTTCTGCCCAKAATAAACTCTATTTGATTTGAAGGCACCTGAAAGACGTTTTGTGGTTCCTTCTCCTAGCAAAATGCTAGAGGAGATAAAGGTGGTCAGTAAACTGTGCGCTGCTCAGTGAATCTCGTCCTTACTTTCAGAGCTTCACCGCGCATCAGCTGTCCTGTAATAGTGTTCTTTATTTCCATATGAGAAATGAACTTGAGACTAAAAAYTTGACCCTCTGTTGTTGGGTTGAAAGATTTCATCTTTTAACTGGGTGAAGTAGCTGCCTCCTAAAACTTACCTTATTTTATCTGCTGCATTGGGGCCCTTCTCTTGTGGGTTTGGGGTTTTTTTTTGGTTGCCTTTTTGTGTTGTTTTGGGGTTTTTTCCCCTTCTTTTTTCTCCTGGAACAGAGCTAATCCTTTTCCCTGGCTAAAGGGAAAAGGGTGAGGAATTCCAGATTCACCCAGTAGCTGTCTAGTTGCAAATATCAGATCCGTAGGGTTTGTTCCAGTGTTCRTTCGGGAACCACAAGATGTCACTACTTCTTCCATAAAGCTCTTTGCTAACTCTGAAGACAATGAGGATAACTTCCCGATGGGCTAGATCTGTATCTCTTGCATATGGGTATACCAGCTCCATTTTGAACGATGCTTCAACTATTTTTGCAATGATTCTGAGATATTATAACTGAGTCGAGAGATGCATTTGGACTACCAGCAGAGTAGCAGAGGGCAGCTTCCAGAGTCGGAAGACAAATAGTCCATTTAAAGGAAGCTTAGTATTGCCAGGAGATGGATAGCCCTGTTTCAGATGGGGTATGTATGGGCACTTGCCTATGAGGAGTTGCATGCCTTACTGAAATGTGCTGTGTAGAAAGCTGTATCTTCTGTGGAAGAGAAGGGCAGAAGAATGAGGAGCCAGTTTGGTTGTGATCATATGAGCTTTGAACTTGCATGTGGAGAAGGTGAAGCTGTTTAAGAAGCATTGGTAGATTGAATTGCTTTTCTGCACCTCTTCCCAGAGCATACTTCCCATCCTCATTGACTCTGTGCTCTTTTCTTTTTACAGATGTTTACTTCATTGCAACTTTGTCGTTCTTGTGGAAAGTCACCGTCATCACTCTGGTGAGCTGCCTTCCCCTCTACGTCCTGAAGTACCTGAGACGAAGGTTTTCTCCCCCAAGCTATTCAAAGCTCACGTCCTAGGGCTGCTCTCCTTGCACACCAGAGACAGATATTGCACATAGCTGAGAGACAAAATCATGTAGTTGTTACTATAACGAATACGTCTGATATTTGCATAAGGATCACGTGGTAATCTCTATTACATGCTGCTTTATTGAAAAAAGACTTCACAACTGCTGTGAACAGAAACCTAACGATAAAAGGGAATTTTTTTGAGGGTGGAGACACTTGTTAGTTCATCCAGTTCTTGTCACTTTTGTTCAACTTAACTGGGGTCAAATGCGCCTAACTGTGATGACGATGGGTTTCTCATGCATGGTTAAAAGTACCTGAAAGCTGCTAACTGACCTTGGAATTTACATTTGACAAATTTAAGTTACTTTTTTAAGTATCTGTGCTGTTCCTTGCATTGTGTTATGTTGTTTTATATTATTTATCTTTTTGATTCAAGTAGTTACATTCTTTTTACATCTTGGAAATCCCTTAATGTAGGTGATGCAATATACTGCTGACAGCTGATTCCTGATTTATGGCATGCTGTTTCCATAATGGGGCTCCAGCATGTCGGATCTACACACACTTGAGAATCTGAGCGTGTTTGAGACTTTCCTTCAGTTGAAATGTGGTCACCCTAGTGATTTTGGAGGTATCCAGCCATTGATAAATACGGAGAAAATGTAGTCCAAAATGAAGAAACTCAGTTTTGTTTAGCTTTTGTGCTTCCTGTTAAAAGGAGCTGGTGACATAATAGCTTTACTCTGTATTTATTTGTATAGGAGAAAATTATCTAAACTAAAGCAAATCCTCTTTGGAAAAGAAATTTGCASTTGATCAGACTTGAAATGTGTCGACAACGTGAGAAGAGACTCGTACTGTTTTGCAGACAATGTGGCAGACGTGTCTTGAATCCTTGGAGACTAAAAGGAAAGGTCACAGAGCTGCTACTCCTCACAGCTACACGAAATCTGTTTCCTGTTAGGGTGAAACTGCGAAGATGAGCTGCAAATAAGCTGAGGCACTCCAAGGTGGATGTTGTTCATGACACGCTCCCTGCAGAGAGGCAGTTTTTGAGGACCTTGCACTTGCTTTGCTCTAAAAACCAAACTTGAATCACAGAGGCAGCAGTGGGGTTCGTACAAAGGCGTTAAGCTCATGTGCAGAGCAAATTTACTTACTGATTTTCAATTTTCAAAAATAAAACTCAGTGAGTTCTGTTTTTATAATAGCATTGGCCCACTCTATAACACCATGAGGAGAGCAACACATACTTAGGCTGCTAGGAGAATGACAGAGTTATGGGAACCTTTTACCGTTGGGTCCATGCATSAGACATGGATGAGGTTTTAGTGGCAGCCATCCTCATCGAATGGCTGTTTAGTCTGTGCTCAATTAGTTGCTTACTGTCTCATTCCCACATCATAAAAGCCACCGTCGGAGCTGGCACTGCTTGGCGCCGTTGTCGGTTGGCTGCACGGGGGGACCAGGAATGGCCAARCCCAGAGCCTGAGCTCCCTTCTCTCTCAAGGCAGCCTTTCCAGGCCAGGGCAACCGCGCTGGTGCGAGGAGCAGAAGCTCCCTGGTTGTCTCTGTGCCATGCTGAACCTCTTTAATGGACTGCCAGCTTCTGTTGCCATTGCTACAGGCATTCCGCTGTCGCAAGCAGCACAATGCTGCATTAAAAGGTCTGGTGTGAAAATCGGTGGAAAATGGGAGTGTTGTTTTAAAAGAGCTGGACTTGACCCATAGTGGTACGTCTTGAATTTTCAGATCTAAGATAGCCGTGGCTTGTGTGGTCAATGTGTGGTTATTGCTCCGGGGAGTGTTTTGCACAACCTGACCTGCCTTCCTTGCTCTCAGTTCCTGTGAGTAAATATCAAAGAGGAGGGGAAGCAAGTTCGAGAAGATTTAAAGAAAAATTGGATGTGCTTCATAATGCATGTGACTTGGGGTGAGTGGAAGGTGCAAGTCCATATGACCTTGTTGTTACTTCATTTGGGGGAAACACTCCTGATTTAGAAAATTATGTTTCAAAATCCATCAGGAATAAGAACAGCAAACGCTCTTTAATCTAACACACTTTTTTCTTTTGTGCCAGTCTTCTGATTAGACTCTGTCTGAAGTCCTGATAAATAGCAACCAACTTCAGAAACATCCTACTGACTAAGGAAAGATAATTCTTAGTATCCACCTTTTCATAATGTTTTGAAAATTTGCCTTTCTTTACTTTTCTTCTAAAAGTTTTTCCTAAAAATAATAATAATATATATTTCTGCCCATTTGACACGCATGTTCGTGTTGGGAAAGGCCCTAGAAGTCCAACACTTCTCAGTGATTTGTCTYGCAGAGGAAAAGCATTGCCTGAACAGCCCGTCGGGGGGAGTTGGGCTAACAGCCTTTTGTGAATTATGCCACTTTGCCAAAAAGATACTTAATGTTGTCTTTATCGTGACTTGCTACAGCTCCTGGGTAGTGTCAGCCATGCAGGTGTTCTGGAGTCCCCAGTCAGCATTTGATTGAAGTAGATTTAAATACAAGAATCAAGAATTTCTTTTGGCAGCTTCTTGTGACTGAGAAGTCCCTCTTGTCTGTTGGCAAACACATCGCAGTACACATCTTTGTAAAGCCCTGTCCCTATCTAGTGTGTATTGAGTAGTTAAATGTCCTGCAAGAATAACAGTGCCATGCTACTGTATGTAAATATTTGAGACGTATATATGGTAGAATTCACTGTTTCCTGAAGTCAATACAGTTTACACTGAGTGGACCWTATTTGCAAAATATTAGCTTACAACAAGAAAGGGAGTGAATTGTGATTTCGGTTATATTTAATAAGGAACTTTAATAAGGAACGCATATTTAGTGGAATTGATAGTAATCTGTAGCTGTGTTTTGGGGTGCAAATTATATTCCTTTGCAGCTAGTTTTTTTTGCACAAGGTTGTGAATCCAGGAAGTAATTTCTGTCTGAGTATACACTGCATTTTTTAAAGCAATCAGAAAATTAAAACTGCCATCTAACAAACAGCAGGAAAGAGGAATGATTGTTGTATTTYCCAAGTTTAGCACTTTATGTCTGCAATCTATTTCTCTTAAGTTATTTAAAAAATGTTTTTAAAAGCAAAGTTTGATACATATGTTCATACTTACTGTACATTTGAATAAATGGATTCTCTGCTGGAAATTTAATTAATCTTTTTCCTCTAGTATGCTCAGAATTTGTGCTTATTGGGAGTGAAGCATTGTTTTCTTCTATGTAATATCTTGTTTATAGCCTTACTTAGTACTCTTCCTATTCCTTTTTTTGTTCTAGTTTGTGTACTGTAGCAGTTCATGTAACTTGTGTGCTTTGGGACTGTGCTCCAAGCGATGCCGTAGGGTAGCAGTGGGTGTCTCACAGTGTGCTCTTGCTTCCCATGGCTGCTTTAGGGGAGTCCACGCTCTGTGCCGTGCTGCTGTGGTGGTTAGGTAACGTGGAGGTTTTGTGACATGCACTGTTCTCTTCTTGCATCTCTGCAGTAATTCCAGGTGTGTCGCAACCTTCTTCTTTTTTTTTTTTTTTCTTTAACTCTGTATTTGTTTCCTCCATAGAGCTTGTCCTGTTTATCTTTGCAAACATTTGTTTTGCTCAGCTCATAGTGCAATTGAAATGCAACATTCTTTATTCAACAGCAGCAGCTTAAATCTGTGCAGGGTCTTACCAGAACTGGGCTGGGGAGTGATGAGGGACATCCCTGGTGTCCCCTCGGTGTTGAGAACTACCTGCTGAGAGCTTACAGCTGTGGCTGGAACAAACTGAGCAGCACCAAAGGCGTTGTTTTACTCTGGTCTACTGAGCTCTCACAATTAAATGCCGTGACAACCTCTCGTTCTCTGGAACTGCTGAGGAAAATTTTGCTATAGTTGAGCTGAGTTTGTCAGGGAGCCCCAAAGAGTTAGACGTGTGAATCCCTAAAGCTTGTCTTTTGGCTTTATCTTTTGAAGAAGGCTGCTGCACCATCTGATGTATCATAAATCCTTGGTTTGCACAAGCAGTGCTCTAAACCAGGTGTGTGAACTACTATTGCACGCAGCTCACCGTCACAAGTTCTTTGCACACAACTGTTGGGATGGGGTTTGACTCATCTCCACGGTCGCTGGCGCCAGTCCAGTGCCCACTAAAATCTTCAGCGTGAGCTGGATGGGCTCTTTTATTTTTTATTTATTATTAGTTATTTCATAATTAATAAACTCTTTGATTTGCATGAAATCCTGGGTTCTACAGCTTTGCCAATATGGTCCATTACTACTGCCTACTACAACTTGTGTACTTATATGCCTTTGAGAACATTTTTAATTGTTAAAATTGTTAAAAAATAAATGTTAAGTTAATTTAATTTTTAATTGGGGAAATGGATTCTGGTGTCAAAATTATATTTACTGTGATGCCGATGTTTTGTACCTGTCATCTAGTTAAACAACGTGTAAATACTCTTGATTCAAGAGAAATATGAATGCCAATTATTTATTGTTCTGTGGAGTTATATGTTGCAGATGTGTAAAAACTTAAAAGGGAATGTTGTGAAACAAGGTGGAAAAATAAATTTTATGCAACTTCTTTACTTCATCTATATAGACCATGTTTGATGCACCTGAGTTAGTCCTGGCGTGGTCAGTCCAAGATGCGTTTTGACAGATGTGTAAGTATATAGGTTAAGTTGCATTGTGGCCCTGTAACTTGTCTACGTGGGAAATGCATATCCGAGAAATGGTCAGTACTTTCTGCTGATCAGTGTAGACCTGCTTCATTAATTTCTTTGTTATAAACAGTTTTCTAACAGTCTTAACAGGAAGGGGTTTTTTTTGGTGGTGGTGGTGGGGGTGATTGTTGATTTTTTTTATTTTTTTTTTTTTTAAGTATTGGTGTAAGCTTTTGCTGCCCTTCACTGTTAGTGACTTCTTGCAAGATTGCTTTCTGCAAGTTGCCATTGCAATTTAGTGGCCTGGAGTAGCTCGGTGCGGAGCACAGGAGCTGCTGCTGGGCAGGGGCAGGTTGCTGGCCCCGCTGCCGTCCCGCCGCCGCCCCGGCCAGGGGCCCTGGCTGCTGTCACCGCCGGGGGAACTTCGGCTGCCTTTCCCACAACCAGTTAGTCCCAGAGTACCCAACTGTCCTGAGGATTTTTAAACAAGCCCTGTAATTTGTAAATTCAGTTTGAAGAGACTCAGTTCATTTGGGAAGATTCTGGTCAAATCATCCTCACAATTTTTGGTGCAACCCCAATTAGGGAGAAGGTGGTCGTTCCTGCTGGTACCCACTGCTGTGGATTAGGAGAAAGTCTTTCGTCTGAAACATATATGCTGCTCTTGGAAAAGCAATGATGCAATAGCATTAGGAACAGCTATTTCTGGAATGTTCTCATCACTTGAATGTTAGATTAAGTAACTGGCTCGGCACAACAGCAGTCCCACGGCTAGGGCTGGCTGCCCCGCTTCTGGGTCAGAAACGGGAGGGAGAGGCAGGAGTTTAACACTGAATATCCTCCACAGGGAAAACTTCAATAACATTGATTAAGAATACAGTACGACAGTTTTCTACCAAAAATGTAATATAGCCGTAAACGCGCTCTCNAAAACAAAAAAAAAAAACAAAAAAACAAAAAACAAAACACCAAACCACACCCAAACCAAAAAAATCCAACCCAAAAAACAGAATTGGATAAAGTAAATCTGTAAGTTGGGAGACTATTTCACTAAAGCAGTGATAAACTACCCCTCAGATCATTAAACTTTTATTATTTTCTTTTAGATTCTATAGGATACAGATGCCAGCATCTTAACCTTTTTCATGATTAACTTTTTTGTATAAAATAGTTAATGCAAATATTAAATAAACAATTTTTGTGATGTTTGCACACATCAAATGAATGCTGTAGACTCCAGAAATTACAGTAACAGACTTCACTCTCAAGTGTTACCAATTTCCCACTCTAAATGGGTTACATAAGCCCTAGTTAGTGGTTCTTTTAATTTATGGACGGTTTCTTTTTAATGGTGAAATGTGTAATTAAAAAAAGCTAGAAATAGTTTTTCTGAACTCACTCTGGAAAGGGAAGGAGAATTTCTGCAATTTTTTTTTTCACCCAAACATTGCATAATAGTAGAAATGTCAAAGATTTCCATGGGGTTTAATTTCATTCTTCATGTGGCTGTGGTCATACAAGAAGTTTGAACACTGCAGGGGTTGGCAGATTTTTGGAAGATCACGCATCCTGGGATAAGTTTTCAGCCTCGGCTTTACCAAAGAATGCCTGGCCTTATTTTTCGAATTGTGGTTGTATTATACACTAGTGTGTCTTTTTTTCTTTTTTCTTCTTAAAAAAAAAAAAATAATAAAAAATAATAGGTGCTGGCTGGTTATTGGGTATCTCACTATGGCCCTGAGCCTTACGTGTTGTATGAAGATGTGCAGAAGCTTCCCTTTACCTTAAACCATTTGGAGAGAAGAAAACCTTGTCGATGTGCCCTCTGTCTTTGCCTTCTGATGGCTCAAGTCATGGCAGCTGTGCACCTACTCTGCCTCTTCTCCTCTTGCATTACTCTGGCATTAAATACCGTTGTCATGATAAATCTTCACTAGAGGAAGGTAACAGCTCCTGTTCCCATTTCACGGGTAGGAGGTGGGGGCAGAGAGAACCTGTGGTCTCCGGGCTGTACCCAAAGTCCGTAGCAGAGCATGGAGTGCAGAACAATATTCCTCTTTTGATTATTAGACTTTCTCCCCACCTTAAACATTGGAGTGAATCCTATAGGGAAGTTACTTATTCCACAGAGTATTCAGATGTCTGTTTTTCAAATTAGGAATGTGCAGGTTTAAAAAAACTGTCCTTATTATATGGAGTATTGATAAACCCCAATCCAAAAATCTTGCCGGGTTTTTCCATTTTAAACCTGGAACTGCAGATCCAATTTACATCTGTGCTAAATGTTTTGCAACTACGTGTGAAAGCGGTGAGTTCCAGAGAGTGTGAGCAGCAGTTGGCTGCAGAAATAGCATCGCTGCAACTGCAAAAAGGTAATGCAAGGAAAAACTTTGAGTGTGACAGGAGTTACCAGCAGCACTAAATCCTGGTCCAGCACCTATTTAAGGTCAGTATCAAAACTGATGCTGTGGTTTCCTTGGGCCACGAGCTGGCATTTCCTGGCCTTAAAACTCTCTGGGTGGTGTGGGGCTCTCTAGGTTACACGGTGAATCTCTGAATTTTTGCTGCTTGTAATTAAAGTTATAGATGATCAGCGTCTTGCAGGATCTGGCCTTCAGAAGAATGCCCTTCCCTCTGCTGCTTTTCCTCCCTTTGTGGCCTAAGACCTAACTGTTACTGAGTGAGTGGGTTACAAAAAAGGGCTTTAAAATCATTGCATTCCCACTTTAAAGCCTCCCTCTCTTAGCTTGCTGTAATTGTGCACGTAAGGAGGAATATTGTGTGCTGTTCAGATTCTCTCACAGAAAGAAGTAGTAACAAGAACAATCTGTGCAAAAGAATTTAGCGCATTAAAGATGGGGGTAATAGTCGTTCTCATTTGTCCTTTTATGTGAAACAGATTTTATTTTAAATGTACACTCCGAGTAGCTTAACCATATCCAGAAACTTGTTTACCAGAGTAAAAGTAGAATTACCCACCATATAAATTAAGATCATGAGTAGAGGTGAATGGATTGTACTGCGCGATTCTGCTTAGTCAGCTCAGCAGTACTCCCGGAGCACACACCTTGGTGGGCACGTGGGACGCRGGTATCTCCTGTGCTAGAGATTTCATCAGACGGCATATTTACTCATGTGTTTCACATCTGCTCCAAAAAAGCTGTGTTGTAGCTCTGCTGTAGGCGTGTTATTTCTGTGCCGTTAGACAGGGATCTGTCCTGTGCTGGCTCTTCTGTTTTTAAGACATGTCACTTCGGATTCATTTTGTACAGTGGCAGATTTCACCAACGTGTGACTTGTCAAAAAGCCATGCAAATTGCTATTGATCAGGATTCCTATTTAAAATGAGAACAAACCATTCGTCAGTGATACCATTATATAAAATGCCATGTAATGGTCTCAATGAAGCATGTTACCAGCTCCAGCAGCGATGGTGTAACTGCCGTGGAAAGAAGCCCATGGGAAAGGCAAGGGATGCTGCCCGCAGAGGCAGAATTCCTCTGCACCCTTTGTAAATTTGAGATGAAGGTTTTGAATAAAAGACACATCTATAAGGATCGGCATTCCCTCTGTCCGCGTCTCTGCTCCAACGCGGTGGTTTCCAGTGAATCATTGTGTCCTGCATCTGCCGCTGCTGTGATTGCCGTCCGGGACCAGCACAGGCAGAGCCCTCGCTCTCGCTCTGGACAGGAAGGTCCTGCACGTGAATCAGCTCTCCTGGGCAGGTCAGGACACCGATTTGGAACTGGGAGCTCGAATGGGTTGTGCTTACCATGTTTTATTACCTTTGGCTTTGATCTTGTTCCAAGAGTTAAAGGATAGGACCTTTGAGGAGGGAACTCTGGACCGCAGCAGACGGTGAAGCAGCTCATCGTCTTGCTGCGAGGGCAGGGGCACTGCCAGCAGTCCTCTCGGCCCCTACGAGCTAGGATCTTSGCCCTGGAGATGTTGCTGGAAATGTTTATCGCTCTCCAGCTGCACCTCTGTTAGGCTCCATCCCGTCCTCCTTACGTTTGACAACCCGCGCACCACGAGCTGTAGCATTTCGGAGCCCCAGTGAAGAGCAGCCGGCGTTTAACCGCTCTCTTGCCAAGGCTTCCTTGGCGTGAGCCTGCAGCGTGGGCGAGGAGAGCTCTGCCTGGTGGAGCAGGGCTGGGGGTTAGCCAGCCCGGGGAGAGCCGAGCACCGCACCGCCCAGCCGAGGTTCACCTCCCGAATTCCCCCGGGCAGCATCGTGGGTGTCAGCCCTCGCAGTGCTTGCGCCTGATTTCCATGTGTGTGTACACATTGCCAATGCATGTAGATGTAGTTACAAATCACTTGATTTGTACATAAGATCCTTTTCTTAATTTAATTTTTAAATGTAACTGGAGCAGTTACATCCTGCAGTTTATTAATGTAGCTTTAATTATTTAGTATACCATCTTGGCTTCGTTCTAGCCTGGAACAGTTACTTCAAGCCCAACGACAAACAGAAAAGTGATTTTAATATTGAAGATTAATAAAATTAAACAAGAGCAATTAAATTTTTTCACCTAAAATGTGAACTGGAAATTAACGCTGGTTCTTCCCTTTATCTATARTTGTCTGTGTTCAAGGTAAGTAAAATCTTTGGAGAAGGGGAAGACCAGTTCTAAACAGGATCTACACTATCGTTGTCTGCTGTGASCTACTCCAAAGAAGCATTTATCAATCATGCGCAGTGTGGCACAGGGATTTGGACCTTCTCCACCCTGACAGTCCAAGGTTAGATGTTATCAACCCCTCACCTATCTTGGTTTCTCAGGTATGCCTCTTACCAGTCTTTGGTATCCTTTACTTATTTGTCAAGATGCATTGCTGCCTTTTATCTGGATCAAGATAAATTAACCAAAGTGACAGTTTACATTTTGGGTTGAAACTAGTGCCAGAATTTCTCAGGCAACTGTCTATAGACTGTTTGATTCAAAGCTGCCCAGTTTTGCTTCTAGGAAGTCTCAAGCCTCCTGCTGATCAGATTTTGATTTCTGATCTTTCCTATATACRAGGAGAAATGATCCAGAAAACGAAATTTCTAAGTGAAATTGGTATTTGCAACACTAACCCATAAGGAGAAAATCCTTCCAAAATCAGATGGAAAGAAGTGCATTGTGTTGGAATCTTGGTGGAAGATGCACGGCTGRTGTAAATTGTCAGGTCACGCTCATCCACACCCTCACACAATCCTCAGGTTTTGTTCAAGTCCGAGTTTAATTCTTGTCAGTCCTCGTTACTGAAGTGTGGAACTAATTTTTACAGATGCAGTGTTCTCCACGAATAGCCTTCAACAGAAAGAAATGTCTTGTATTTCACATGTAAACGACAGCTATTGCCTTCAACAGCCTAGGTGTCTTTTGTGATCTTTCACCGTCAGAGCAGTGATTTATACAGATTCCCACTCTTCTTTCTTTCAGCTCCTGTTGCCATTCCAGCTCCGAAGAACATAATGCCACAAAGCCTTCAGTAAAACCAGAGCCTGGAGGAAATATCAGGTGTTAACATCCAATAAAAAGCTAACACGCTTGAATGAACTGGGATTGCAGGGTACCTCTTGTATGGCCGAGGCAAGGACTGACCTAATGCAGCGGTTTTATGATGGTGGCAGGTAGGGACTAATTATAGACCCTGGACTCCATCATGAACTGACTTGTCAAGTTAACTTACCGGYTAAAGTACCTACAATTACATTGTGGGGGCTTTCTACTCCTTTGTATAACTGAATGCAGTTGCTCCTGAAGAAACATAGTGAGTAAATCTGAGGTGCTGAAAGAAATACTGCACTAGAAATTACGCTGTAGGGAACGTTTTATATGCTTCAGCGTAAATTAATGACGGGGTTTGGGTTTTTTAGAAAAAAAAAAAAACAACAAACTTTGTGCACAAATACATACTTTAAAATATATTTTCTTTCAAACACCAACTATTTTAACAACAGTGTAAATCAGATTTTACAGACCACATATTTCAAGTGTGAAGTTCATTAAATGTGTGAAATTCTAGATTAGCTGCCGGGTGTGGCCAGGGCCCCAGTAATGAATCGTAAATTGTGTTCAGGTTATAATATCAGATTCCCTTGCCCGGGCAGTGATATTAAAGGGATAAAACCACCTTTTYAAAACAGTCATAACCTTTCTTTATTATCTTTATTTAGTTTAGCCATCATATTATATAGTGAATGACTGCATCAGTGTTTCCATCCTGAACCTAATGTACAGGTGTCTAATTGGATTAGTTYGTTGTTTTTATTATTAATGAACCAACTTCTGTCCTAATGTAAGTGAAACTAATGCTAYCTATTTATACATGCATTTTTGCCAGTGCCCTGATAGTGGGTGCTAGGCTGTCTTTAGGTACAAGAATATCGCTCTAAACTGCAATTCACTCTGACCTTGCATGAAAGAATCACTTTATATAGTGAGAAAGCCGTGTGACATTGATTTGGCATGTTTTGGAGTTATCCACCAGCATAGCTGTATTCTCCAGCTGAGCCAGGAGTTAATAGGTGTGGGCATTTGAGTCCAGGTGTTCTGTGAGCATGGTGGGTTTCATGGTCATCTTGGCCTAGGTTTGCTAAGTCCTTCCTGGACTAGCTTTCAACCATGAATGCTTTCCTTTTCCAAAAGCTTGGCAAACACCCACCCAGCCCTGCTGGAGAGGCACTTGCCGCTGTGTTGTACTTGGAGAAAGGTCCATGCTGAGAACTGTGAAGCCACTGGTTGCATGGACGTGTGTACCTGGGGGACGTCGAACCCACCCCCTGAAAGGAACAGCTGAGGAAAAAATGCTCATAATCAGCTGCAATCAGAAGGATCTCTTCAAATTCCTACCTTGGTTCTCTACAGTAACTCCTTGGAAGGGGAAGGTGAGTTGAACAGCTGGGAATAACAATTAATTAATGATGCTGTTCTCATTCCACAAAGTATTCTGTGAGCTGSGAGCAATGTGCAAAAGTGACCAGCTATTTCCTTCTACTGTTGTAACGACTGTAACTTAGGGGACAGGATCTCTGTCTTATCCAGCCTCACTGAAGAGAGCAGGCAGGAAAGGATCCCCAGTGTTCACCTGCCCCGGGCAGGGCGCTGGAYGGAGCGGCTCAAGGGCTGCTGTAGGCTGAGCCAGTGGGCACCTGTGAATCCGCACTGCCTGGTGTTAGCCAGCACATGGAGTTTCCTCCTCTTCCTTTTTTTTCCTGTGCTATGCAAAGGGAAGGAGGTTCACAAGCCAGTTCTAATCCTGGCATGACCGATAACGGGAATTTCCCAGGTAGCAACTTTTGATGGGGCTAAAAATCCAGGGTTAAGACGTTAAAAGAATTGGCATTTCTCATGTGTGGCTGTTTGTTGGAGATCTCTTCGCAAAGCGTGGGCTGGTGACTGCAGTTATAGTGACTTAAGCTCTACRAGAAACAGGTAAATGGTATCATGTTGTTTACTTGCCTTGCCCACATAGAGAAGCACCTCTCCAACTCCCAAGKGTGACTAATGTTCTTCCTAATTATTCCAGTGAGTAATTGCTCTATTTGGCTGTCTCTTCTTGTTTTCTGAACCTTACCTTAAAATCTTAGAAAACAAAACAAACCCCTATGGTTTTATAATCTTAAAGAGAAAATATCTTTGGCAACAAACTAATGTCTTTATAGCCTCATCCAGAGTYCTTATTTGTTTAATTAGCCTTGCTTTTAAAAAAAGGTTATAGTTCAGTTTTATCCYACATGCTTGTCTGCAAAAAGCCTCGGAGCTGCAAACCTAGTCATTGGTAGTAKTTTGTAAGGCAGTGCCAATCTGGAGGGCTTAAGTGTTCCCTGAAAACAATGTTTGATGTTTGGGTAAAAGCATAGATCATGGCGTATAAACATCCTTCTTTGCACAAGTTCGCTAAATCAGGGCGCACTAAGCGAATCTCAGTTTTGGCGTAGAGACCTARCGCCATTTACAATCCAGTAAATCAATGTATTGCTTTTATTTCCCAGCTGTCACGTCTGAGTCCCGCTTGCAAAGGTCACGATCCACCTGCACCTTCCCTGTACCTTGCTGTTCCCGGCTGCCCCCCCGCACCCCGCCGGGAGCAGACCGACACCCCCCCCCCCACCGCGGCTCCTCCCGCCCCTGCGCAGCCCTGCGCGCCCGCGGCCCGGCGCGGGTGGGCAGAGCGCTGCCTCAGCCGCTCCATTCCCCGTACGGAGGTGGGAAACGCATGTAAACGCTCGGATTTTCAGCTGAATGATCGGGTTTGCCTTCTGCCCGGGCGTGAAAAGAGCCTCCCGGGAAGGCTGGTCCCTTCCGTCGTACCTAACGGGCCATCCTGCCTCCTTTTCTCTTGCTCATGCAAACCCGTTTCCGCGCCTCTAAAATTCCCTATCCGAGAATCCATACGGATTCTTGGCAAATTGAAGGGGCCAGGGTAGATCTGAGCGGTGATTTCGGTGCCGGAGGCGCGGTGGGAGTTGCGGCGGGGCGCTGGGCCGTTGCAGGGGTGCTTCGGGATGCTGCGGGGCCGGAGGATGCTGCGGGGCCGGGCGGGTCCCGGGCAGCCGCCCCCAGCTGCGCGGCAGGCTGGGCCGTTTGGCTTTTCCCTGGAGAGAAAAAAAAAACAACAGGTCGGGTTTTTCAGGATGCCGAGGCTCAGAATAGGTTTTCCTACAGCTGCAGGTGCAGATCTGGTAATTAATTCACATGTAACCTGACAGGAGGGTGTCGGACATTTCCATATACAAGTGGTTATTTATGAACTTGTGCTTTGCAAATGCGCTTCACTGTCTGCCTGCAATCCTACATATTTCTAGGAGACAGACACGGTAATAGGTAAAACGGGAAATTGCAGCCTAGGGTGGTATCGTATCAGGCCAGCTGAATTAATTACATCCTCCTGGTCCCATAAGAGGACACTAATTCAAGAGCTGCCTGACTAAAGACAGCGAGAGTGGGGCCCTATTGTTCTGTGAGTGAGTTGAAAGACATTTATTTTTTCCTTTACAGGAAATTTTCAAGGGGAGGGGGAAGAAAAAGAATGTTTTCTATACTTTCTTCAATATCTTTTTTATTTGTGGTTTTGTTTTCTGAGGTTGCCTTTGTTGAGGAACAAGTAAAAAAAAATCACTCTTCACTTATAAAAGTGATTTTTAATGTTCACAAACAGAATCCGTTTACTAAAAGCCAGTTCTAAGGAAAAAAAAAACACCCACAAAAAAAAAAAAAAAAAACAAAAACAAAGATAAAAACTACTTTAACTCAAAAAATAGCCTTTCAGTTTATTGAGTTTTGTTGAAAAAACAGAAAATTTCAACCAATTTTCATTTTAGATGAAAAGCTATTTCTCACTTGGAAAAAATGTTTTGATGGGAAAAATTCAAGCGGTTCTAGTTCCAATCTCGGAGAGCTGTATGTGGGTGGATTTCCCCGGGCCACGTGGAGCTCATTACAAGATCAGACACTTTGTTTGTAACTTAATTAAGTGAGTGAATAGGTTATTTAGACAAGTGCATTGTCAGAAATAAGCTTGAGTTGGTAACATGTAGTCATGATGCTCTCGGACTGTTATGAAAACGGAGGGAGGTGCCAGTTTGCATTACTTAAGCAGGCCGAGCTGCGGATGTTGAATTGCTTGGTCCTTTTTGGGCTCTATTCGGGCGTCCTGGTTAGGTGCAGGGAGTGTGTAAATCTGGTGTTTGGGCTCGGCTCTGCTTAACGTCTTAAACATGCCGAGGTTGCGCTGGGGAGTGCACTGTATGTGATGGCAGATTCGAGGAGAACAGTATTTACTTTGGAAGGGTGAGGAGCTTTTGTCAAAAATACTTATTGTTGCTGTGAGCCTGAAATACCTTTTGCAAGTGGAAAACAGAGATGTCTCCATGAAGTCTATGATGATAAACTCCGGGCAGCTGCCCCGATGGCCTGAGAGCACATCCTCAGGAAGCCTTGATGTCTTATCTTCTGGAGAGCATGAGAAATTTTTTAAAAAAACAACAAACTATTTCGGTTTTATTGCCCATGAACAGCGCGGAGCCGGCCGGGGAGCGCTCATTCTCCAGCGGGAGCTGCAAGCGGCCCTGCCCGGTGGCGAGGCGATCCTGCGGGCCGCTGCCGGGGGAAGCCAGGGCCCCCCCCCGGGACCCGAGTCCCCGGAGCCCCACGGGCCGGCTGCCGGCTCTCCCCGGCCGCCCGTAGCTCTCCTCTCCCGGGCAGGGAGCTCCTTGCTCAGCCGCCTCGGCTGGGAGCCCAGCGCTGCGGACGGGCTGCGCTGCTCACGGGGACAACGTCGGCTTCCAAACCTACCCCCCGGGGCCAGCGCCAGGAGATGCACCCCCTCCCCACAAGCCGGGCATCCTCTTGGCAAATCCCGGAGGCTGCCGTGGGCATGGTGGGGAGGCGGGTCTGTTATTTGGGGGTTAGGGATGCGGTCCAGAATGTGCCCCTGAAAGGAAGAGGAAGTATTCTCCTAAAGAGGGAATAAATAGCTAAAAATATTAGCTATTAATAGCTCCTTACCTCCAAAAATAAAATCCCTTAGTGATACCAAAATAAGAAAGCAAAGGAAAGTCGGAGGTATTTGGCCTTCCTTTGAAAAAGGAAGCTAAAAATAACTATATATATATATAAAAATCTCTCGTTTCTAGGGAAAGTCTCTGCCCCCGCATCCAGCTTGCACAGTTATATAAGACTTGAACTACATCCCCCTTCTCCTCCGCGGCCGCTCACAACGCGCTGGGAGCCGGAGCCAGATGGAGAAAGGTTCCGTCAGGAAAGTTTAACTCAGCGGGGAAGCTGCAGCCAGTGGAGGACACGATTCTCTCGCTGAACTCTCCAAAAGCTTTGGAAATCTTACAGTTGTGTCATATGCTGGTTTGGGGAATGCTCGCAGTCCGGAGGCAGCCGCCAGCCCTCTTTCACTTCTTTATTTATTTTTTTTTTTTTTTTTCGCTTTGCACTGAGTTTAATTTGGGTAGCAGGATTCAGCATTTTTAAGTTGGAAAAAACTTGGTGGAAGAAGATATTTTAGGAAAACCCTGTCATGTGAACTAGCGGGAGCCGATCAAACTGAGCTATTAAAAGAAAGACATAGTATTTTTAAACGGTCCAGACTAGGGAAGCCAACCTGTGTGCCATAACCGCTGAGCTGTGACTACTCCCCCGATTATAGCTCAGCGTGGGAGGAGGCGAAGCTTTCCGTCGGGGTCGCCCATTCTCCGCTCGCTCTGGGATACCCTTTGGCAGGGCCCGGTGCCCTCGGTCCCCCCAGGTTGTGTGTGTGTTCCCCCGTCCCCCCCCTGCAGCCGGCTGCTCCCCCTGCTCGCCCTCAGCCCCCCTCCAGCTCGCCCCTTCCCAGCTCTGCTTTAGTGCTCCCCCTCGTCTAAAGCCCCTTCCCCGGTTCCTCTTCTCTGCATTTCCCAGTGCAATTATAACGAATGGTGCTGGGGTGACCAGTTAGTGCCACAGTGAGGAGTCTGGGTGGTGGAAGTTACTAATTTCTCCGGGATAAGAATTAATTAGGGATTAATTGCTCTCCTTGCAAAGCAGCAACCTCTGTTTCCCCTTAATATTTCGAAATAGAAATCCAGTGGTTCCGACTTTACTTCACCCGATGCGAATAGTGGGTCCGACCGAAGACGCCGGTTAGCGTAGGGGTGACACCTCTGCAAAGGAGCCGGGCGCTGCTGGGTGCCGCGGGGTGGGCTCCGTCCCGCGTGGGGCCGGGGCCGCTGCGGGAGCAGCGCCGGGGTTTTTGCAGGATCTCGCTCGCAAACATCGTGGCTTCAAAGTGTCCCGTCGAGAGGGCTCTTAAAGGGCAAAGCATCSAGGTCGAGCCTAAGTGTCAGGCGCAGCTTTTCGGTGCTTCTCTGCCAGCCCGGGGCCGTGCGCGCCTGGGGCTCAGGGAGCAAAATCTCTGCCAGAGAGCGGCCGAGGAGCGACGCTTGCAAACGGCGTCGCTGCTGGGAAAGCAGAGGGGTCACGGCGCCCAGCCTCTGCGGGGACGAGGGGAAAAAGGCTTCCCTCAAAGCCGGCGGGGCTGCAGGGGGGTCCTCGCTGCGGGGGCTCCGGGGGAGGCTGGTGCGACGCGGCGGGGGGAGCTGAGGGGCGCGGGGTTCGCGGGACGGGGCTCCCCGCACTTGGGGGGTCGGGGGCAGCCGGTTGCATAACGGGCCCGCGGAGCTGGGGAAGGTATTTCCGCCTCGGCATGTCCAAAAATGACAAAGGCTAGGAAAGTGAGGTGCACTGAGTTTCCCTGGCCTGCCTGCAGTTGCTAGCCTGCAGGACAACAAACTCGAGAAGCAGAAAGTTTGATTGTGATACCTCCTTCGAGTCGATTTTGGGACTCAGAGAGTGAAAAATGGAAATGTCGTGCGGGTGCCAGCCAGCCCTCCATGCAGCTCCGGGCCAAGTCCCTCTGCAGTGACTCACTCCCCGCTGCTGCCCAGGGCTCCAGCTGACCCCGGCAGCCACCCCGGCTCAAAATGTACATTGCGGCGTTTGGTGGGGTTATGTACAACCACCGAGGGACTGCAGAGCTGTCACCATCCCCGAAGAAGTGTTTTATGTATGTGGACTCTCGATCTCTTCTGGAAAAAATATATGCAAGTCCAGTTGCACGGAGGTACTGAGCCCAGCAAGAGTATTAAAAGGCAGATGCTCGTTAACACACTAGTGAAAACTATACGTTGTGAGACAACACACAGTTCATGACATCTTTGACTTTATTTTCCTGTTTTCTTTTGCTTTATTTTCCTGTTTATACATAGTACGTGTAAACACACACGGGTTGTCTTGGTTTCGGAGGCTTCCTTGGCTATTTCATTCTTGCTAAGCTCCACGTGTATCAATGGAAATCCATGGGGTTGCTCCTCTCTCTTCTAAATGAATCTAAAAATAGAAACAGAGAGAGGTCTGTGAAATGCCACTAAACAAATTAACCGATTTTTTTTTCTTTTCGTCTTCTGTATGAAGAATTGAGCCAGTGGTAATTAGAAGCCAAAACCTGTGCCAGTAACAAGATGGGTATTAATAGGGTGCTGGCGAATTTAAAAGACATAAATATAAGCTGGGGACTTCGGTTTTCTGAATGATTTATTCAAAGGTAAAAGCAGCAGCAGTCCGAGCTTGTCTCTGCTGGGAAGAAGGAAAACTTCTGCACAGAAGCCCCGTTGCTTTGAAAGGCTTTGCAGTTCCTGCAAGTTTTGTTTAAAAAGCACACACTGGGATTTTTAACATCATCCATATTTCTTTCTTTCTCGCTCTCTAACTTTCTGCTCAACAATTAAGTGCTTGTGCTGCAGACTGAGAAAGCCGCAGAGCTGCCTTGGCCCGGAGCTGGGAGACGTCATGGATTCCTGAGTGTGAAGTTTGCAGGAAAGCCCTCAGTTTGGGAGATGGAGGCGATCCAGGGGTTTCCATGGCACTGGGATAAACAGGAGGAAACAGTGAGGGAATCCCGTTATTTTACAGCATTCAAAGACTATAAACACTCGGAGCAGGGAAGGAAGTGGCCTTTCCCTCTCTAGTAACCCTCATCTCAGAGCAGAGAACTGACTTCACTTCAGGAACAAGCTCAGCCCAGTTCGGATCCCTCTTTGCACCTCCAAACACTTACGGAGGAGGCGAGCAAGAGGGGTTCCCTCTGTCCGGGCGGCACTGGTTGAACATGGTTTAAAGAAGATTTTTTTCTTCTTTTTTTTTTTTTCTTTTTT